>SJYQ01033911.1:0-27209 GCA_006410935.1 Redunca redunca
TTTGGACACCTCATGAGAAGAGTTGACTCATTGGAAAAGACTCTGATGCTGGGAGGGAGTAGGGGCAGGAGGAAAAGGGGATGACAGAGGATGAGATGGCTGGATGGCGTCACTGACTCGATGGACATGAGTCTGAGTGAACTCCGGGAGACGGTGATGGACAGGGAGGCATGGTGTGTGTGATTCATGGGGTTGCAGAGTCAGACACGACTGAACGACTCAACTGAACTGAACTAAAAACTGAAGACCAGCCCCCAGCCGAGAGCAAGGAGACAGGGACCTCAGTCCTACAACCACAAGAAGCTGACTTCTATCAACAACCTGAAAGAGCCTGGAAGTGGATTCTCCCCTAGAGCCTTCAGACAAGAGCCTAGTCCTGACTTTTTAATTTCAGCCTTATAAAAACCATAAGCAGAGAACTCAACCAAGCCTTCTTGGACTTCTGACCTACAGAAATGTGAGCTAATAAGTGTGCTGTTTTAAGCCAGTACATTTGTGGCGATTTGTTACCATAGCAACAGAAAACTAATACAGGGAGGCAGGGCTTGTGTCTTGGGGTCTTTCAATCTAGAGCTTAGCCTTAAGCTGCCACAGCTGTGAATTCCTGGGCATCTGACCATGTCTGGAAAGTTGGGGGTTGTGGGTAGGCCATAGACAGAATGATTGAAGTGAAGAGAATCAGTTTCCATAGAGGTCAGGTCAGAGAGCCTCTCTTAGAAGAGATACCCAAACCACAAACTTGGTACAAGGACCCAGTTCTGAGAACAGGGAACAAAACTTAGAGTCCCACTTGGAGGGTATTTAGAGTAGATAGGAGGTCCTCCCTGTAGCAGTTCTGGCCAGTGACCTTTGGTTCACAGAAGGACAAATGGGGTATAGGCAGCCTACTGAGTTAAGGGCCTGGGGACTAACTGAGAAGTGCATACGAGACCCACCTGGATATTCAGGAGGAATATGAGAGCCTCTGGGATTTCTGTAGTTCTGTGGTAGAGGCGTCAGAGCAACACTGATTTATTCACGTTATTTATGATGCAGTTATACCCTCTTGCCCCCCAAACTGGTGTGGCCTGGAGAAACAGTGCCCCAAGATCTGTTAACCTCCAAGGCAAAATAAGAGGCTTTGAAATATCAGACAGATGGAGCAGGGTGGAAGAGGCAGGAGCATAGAGAGGGGATGGCTTGGTCAGACACAGTGGTCTAACTTTCCTCCCACTGCTTTCATAGGTTACCTTATCTTTCTGAGGTTGAGTTTCCAAACCTAAAAAAAAAATCTTTATCACAAAACATTATGAAGAAACAATAGGCAGGTTATTAATCATTACAGCACATGATGAAAAATACATTCCGTACTACTACAGTTCAAAAACTCTCGTGCTTCCCATTTTAGTTCTCCAACACTGAGATGTGTCTTATAATTATATTGGCCAGGCAGGAGTCCTGAGGTAGTTTTATTGCCTGCACTTGCAAAATTAGTGTCAGTGGTTGAAAAGAAAATTCCAAAGACTGTTGACTAGTGAAGTATCCTTTTAAGAAAAGCTATCTCTTCAACTTCTCAGAGCGCAGAGGATAACCTCATGCAGTAAAACAGACAGCAATGATGATTCAGAAGGGCTAGACTCTAAATGTGGACAAGTTTTAGTGATGCCACAACCAATTTTTCTTTTTTTAATGTGTGTACAAGACAGATGAGTGATAAAAACAAGTCTAAAAGAGCACTTTCAATAAGTACAAAATGAAAAATTCTAAGTGATAAAAAAAACACTGATAAAATATGGGAACTATTTTTATGCCCAACTAACTTATACAGAAATCAAGGCTGAGAGAACACGTACAGCAAATAGCAGACTAAAACGTAAGGAAATGATCTCAGGCCTATGGCAAGTACCTATTTGATGTGATTAGTAATCACTGTATTTAACCACTGTATTTGTATCCCCCAAATCCTTCACAGGAGCCCAAGAGCCCCAACCTTTGACCCACCAGAGAGATGCTTCAGTTTTGCCCACTGAGTATGTATGTGCACACACAAATCCAAAAAACAGGAGTTGGTTGAGAAATATAGAAAAAAAACCCAGTATTGCGGAATATTACAAAAGATTGGAGTTATTTTAAAGAGGGTCTATTATGGCATAATTGATAAAGTGTATAATTGATCATGTCTATAATTTTATGAGTTTGGAGACATATATAAGCTGTGATACCTTTACCACAACCACTAGGGTAATAGGCATCCCTCCCCATTCAAAGTTTCTTTATGTCCCTTTGTGTTAAGAACACTTAACACCCTCTTAAATTTTGAACCAGGGACTGAAGTCAGGCAGTGACAAGGACAAAATTGAATAGGGAAGTTGTTGGTTCAGTAAAATGCTGGGCTCCAGGAAGTGATGCAATCCAGGAAGTTATATATTTCACATAAAGACACAACCAGGAAGTGGTGCTTTAGTTCCAGTTGAAAGCATGGGAGGCAGACGTTGTTGCTGTGGCTGCACAGGGAGCTTCTTGAGCAGATGGCTTGGGGTAGCACACTGAGATTTGCAAGAGAAGCGAGGACAGTGGAGAAAGAAGAGAGGTATGGACTGCCTCTGAGAAGAGGTGCCTTGTCAGCAAGCATCTTCTTGAAATGGTGCAGAATCAGAAAGCAGGCTTCTTCCAGGCTCCACATTTGCCCCCACCCCTGCTGCTTTCACTATGAAGGAAGAACAGCAGAAAAGAATAGACATTTTGAGTGCTGTTGTGAAGCAGAAGAAAACCAAGACAATGTTTTAGTTATATAAGGAAAGTAAGGAAAAAAGGAAAGGAAACACAAACTCCAAACATCAGTAGTAAATCTCCACCGGTGAGGATGAGCTGTGCTGGGAAAGATCTCAAATAAGAAGGTATATTCTGTTCCTTTTTGCTGTAAAGCCTATAAATATGACTTCTAACTTTGGGGCTCCAGCCATGGCCAGAGACTGCAGATTCCTCTGACTTCAGGACAAAAAGAACCCCTTCCAGTCACCTCCAAGATACCAGAACAGAATAATAATGGGAAAGTGAGTGGCAGGACAGTGAAACAGGGTTCCCAGGATACAGTGAACATCACATTTTTAGATCAAGAAAGAAGGCAAAATATATTTTTTCTAGAGTTTTCTAGGAAAAATCTCAATAGGAGAATGAAAGGGGGAAAAAAAATCTAACCAAAAAAAAAGCTAAGAGGAAGGAGAGCTGACCACTTTAAGAAGTATGAAAAGGGTGATAGAAAGAAGAGGCATGAAAAATTAGGATCTCCTGATGGGAACTTATCCAGAGCCTGAAGTGAGTATAACAGCTTGGACCTCAGAGGGTCTGGTGGGCTGGAAGAGATGCTTCCTGCTGAGAACCTTGGCAGCCTAGCTCTTTAAGAAGATGAAACTTTAGTCCTCTTGGCTTTCCTAGTAGAGAGTTCCTTAAGAATTGCCTTTCTATGACTTCAAATGACTTTCTCCAAAGATCAAGCCATTATTTTCAGTGATTCTCCTTCTTCCTTGAGAGCAAGTCTCTTTTCTTGAGCAGATGTGAACTCATTGTCCACCTCCATCATTGAGGGACAGAGTGGATAGGGCAGGGTTCCCTCATGAGCTCTCTTGGGGTGAAATTGCCTCCCTCTTTAGACAGCTGTGCCTTGCTCTCCTTGTGAGACCTTAACTCCCCAACCTGGGATCAAGTGCATGTGTGGAATTGCAGAGCCCTAACCACTGGGCCCGGAGATGGCAATAGCACACCACTCCAGTACTCTTGCCTGGAAATTCCCATGGGTGGAGGAGCCTGGTAGGCTGCAGTCCATGGGGTCATGAAGAGTCGGACATGACTGAGTGACTTCACTTTCACTTTTCACTTTTGTGCATTGGAGAAGGAAATGGCAACCCACTCCAGTGTTCTTGCCTGGAGACTCGCAGGGATGGGGGACCCTGGTGGGCTGCCATCTATGGGGTCTCACAGAGTTGGACACGACTGAACCAACTCAGCAGCAGCAGCAACCACTGGGCCACCAGGGTATTCCCTCTCCTGAAATCATCAGTGACTGCTCTGTGTGCCCAAACCTACTTAACCATCTCAGCCTAGACTGGATCTTTCAAAAAGAGAAATCCCTTTAGGATCATTCATAGACACACCACCTCCCACCCCCTGTCCCTTGTACATCCTGATGTGAGAGATCTTAAATTTTACTTTAATTGGTATCAGAGAGAAATTCAAGTGAGCTCAGGAAGATTCTAGGGAGTCAAAAGAACTTAAAAAATGGAGGAAACAATACAAAAAGTGCTAAAGGAAATTGAACTTTTAGTTATTTAAAGACTATTAGTATTTGATACTAATATTTGATATTAGTATTTGATCCCCAGTGAGCTCAGTGGTAAAGACTCTGCCTGCCAATGCAGGAGACACAAGAGATGCAGTTCAATCCTTGGGTCCAAGATCCCCTGGAGGAGGAAATGGCAACCGACTCCAGTATTCTTGCCTGGAAAAAAGTCCCATGGAGAGAGAAGTCTGGTGGACTATAGTCCATGGGGTTGCAGTCAGACACAATCGGGCGCCTGAGCACAGCACATGGTGGCACAGTATTTGATAAGCGACTTCAGTAGGTGATCGTGCTGAATCATTTCCCAAGTAATTGTCCTTGTTCAGTCACTAAGTTGTGACTTCCTGACCCAAGGATTGAACCTGACTCTTACATTGCACAAGTCAGTGCTATATTTCCCTAAATTTGGGTTCTTTTTTCTTTTTAACTCACAGGGTCCATAGTGGCCTTTTATACCCAAACATTTCTTGGTGTTTCTGATGACATTGGTGCAGGGATGAAGAACAATTTTGTCTGGAGTTAAATGACCTTTTAGTAACAAGAGGGTCAGTAAAAAGAATCAAATAATTTGGAAGTATACAAAGTTAAATCTCTACCACTCGCTCATAATCAGGGGGATGTGGAGAAAATATCCTTAATTGTTGAATTATCCTTCTAGACCAATAGTCCCCAACGTTTTTGGCACCAGGGACCAGTTCTATGGAAGACAAAATGGGGTGATAGGGTGGTTTCAGGATGATTCAATCATGTTACATTTATTGTGCACCTTATTTCTGTTATTACATCAACTCCACCTCAGGTCATCAAGCACTAGGTCCTGATCTAGACCTTTTATTATCTACCTGTCAGATTGATACATGACTACTGGCATCTATTGGAGTGTACTCAGACTGTGTTAATTTTTTTAAGACAGTACCTTGTAGACATGAGTTAAGGTTGCTGTATAAAGGTTTACCTCATTCTTTATCATAGTTATACAGTTTCCTAAAGTATAAATTTATAATATATATATTATTGAAGTATAATTGATTTACAATGTTATATTAGTTTCAGGTGTACAGCAAAGTGAATCCAGTTATATATTCTTTTTCAGATTCTTTCCACTTGTAGGTTATTATGAAATATTGAGTATAGTTCTCTGTGCTATATAGTAAGTCTTTGTTGGTTACCTATTATATATGTTCAGTTCAGTTCAGTCGCTCAGTCGTGTCCAACTCTTTGCGACCCCATGAATCGCAGCACACCAGGCCTCCCTGTCCATCACCATCTCCCGGAGTTCACTCAGACCCACGTCCATCGAGTCCGTGACGCCATCCAGCCATCTCATCCTGGGTCATCCCCTTCTCCTCCTGACCCCAATCTCTCCNTAGCTCCTCTTCACTTTCTGCCATAAGGGTGGTGTCATCTGCATATCTGAGGTTATTGATATATATAAATGTTAATCCAAAATTCTTAATTTATTCCCCACCACCACCATAATAATATTAACTAATTCACTCTGGGACTTTCAGGTGTCTTTCTTTTTTTTAACTATTTCAAAGAGTCTACTTGTATAACACTAAGAGCACAGACTTGGAGCAGGCTGCCAGAGTACTGTCCTCTCTCTGCAGCCTTCTCCTCCATCTCAAGTGTCCGTGTCTGTAGAATGGGAAGAATTAGCCCTGTGAAAAGAATTAGCACTTTGAGATTTTGATGAGTTTATAGAGTAAGCATTTTGCACTGTTTCTCCATGTCACACATTCTTGTATTTATTACATATGTTTTTGCAACTTGTGCTAGAATTTCAGTGAGATAGTTTTCCAGAATGAGAATTTAAAAGATAGAGCCAAAATGTCTTTCAAAAAGTCTGACCCATTTAGGTGGCTATCAGCAGCATACAAAAATTTCCTTTCTCCCATTCCTGTGTGATGAGACTCTTGTCATCCTGCTCTCCCGTTCCATGAGGTTGATCCTTTTCAAACAGCCTCAATCCACGATTCCTTAGCTGGAAGTAACCTGGCCATTTAAACTGGAGCTTAGAATACCTGCCAACATTGCAAATATGTGTACTCTTTGACTCAGCAATGCCAATTTGGGAATTTATCCTACAGATAGACTAGCAGGCTTGCAAAATGACATGTCTGCAAGGTTATTCATCGTGGTATTGTTTGTAACAGCAATAGACTGGAAACTAATAGGAGATCAGTTAAATAATTTATGGCTCAACCACACAATGGATTACTATATAGCCACTTAAAAAAAAAAAAAAGGAGAGGCTCTCTTTGTACCGATACAGAGTGATATCCAAGATGTATTTTTAAGTGAAAATAAGAGTGTAATAGCTAACACTTGTATCCTATATTTCATCAATTCTAAGACGTGCATTTTTTCACTTTGTGACTCACTTGAAATGAGGATGTGTTATAGTCAAAGGTGTGTCATAATTTAATTGGAATGTTTTTTTCCTCTCCTAGTCCATAAAATAATGACGTGTCTTAGAGTACATGGCATTTTGGATTTGATGAAATACAGCTGTGCTTACCCAGTGCGAGGCGCTGTCCATTTCAATCTCACAACAACCCTGTGAGGGTAAGTACTATTATTTTTTACATTTCACATGTAAGGAAGTTAAGATTTGACCTCAGGCAGTCTCACTCCAGAGCCCATGCACTTAGACTTCTGATCCTGCAACTTCCACGGTGCCAGCACCACCCATCACATGCAGATGGCTCACTGCGCACCAGGCCCTGTTCGAAGTGCTTTGTACATATATTCGTTCATCTAATCCTCAAATAACTGTAGGAGACAGCTGCCACTGTTACCCTCATTATACGGTTGAGGAAACTGAGACACTGGGAGGTTATGAAACTTGCTTAAAGGCACAGCTGATTTGTGGAAAAACTGGGGTTTGAACATGGGCAGTCTGGCTTTAGAGATTATGCTCTTAATGATACTTTTTCTGTAAAAAGGGAGGAAAGTTATAATACATCCATATTTAAAAAATGTTATAATACAATATTTAAAAAATGGCATCTTAGAACTAATTTAAAAAGTACAAGTGTATTGGTAGGGTAACACACAGGAACTGACTGATTGGAGAATGCAATGGGAATGAAAGTTTTTACTGCATGCCTTTTTTATTTTTAAATTTCATTTAATTGAAGTGTAGTTGATTTACAGTATTGTGTTAGCTTCAGGTGTACAGAAAAGTAATTCATATATACGTGTGTGTGTGTGTATATGTATATATGTGTGTAAACCTAGGGCTTCCCAGCTAGCACTAGTGGTAAAGAACCCACCTGCCAATGCAGAAGACGTAAGAGACAAAGGTTCAATCCCTGGGTCAGGAAGCTCCCCTGGAGGAGGGCACGCAATTCCATATATATATATATAGATGCATGTTCTTTTTCAGATTCTTTTCCATTATAGGCTCTTACAAAATATTGAATACAGTTGCCTGTGCTATACAGAACCTTGTTGTCTATTATTGTATATATAGTAGTATGTATCTTCTAATTCCAAACTCCCAGTTTATCCCTTCCCCTTGTTAGCCTTTGGTAACCATAAATTTCTTTTCTATGTCTGTGAGTCTGTTTCTGTATTATCCGTGAGTTTACTTGTATTCTTTTTTTAGATTACTCATAGAAATGAAATTGTATATTTCTCTTTCTCTTCTGACTTCACTTCGGATGGTAATCTCCAGATTGATCCATGTTGCTGCAAATGGCATTATTTCATCTTTTATGGCTGAGTAATATCTCATTGTACCACACCTTCTTTATCCATTTATCTGCTGATGGACATTTAGGTTGCTTACATGTCTTGGCTATTGTAAATAGTGCTGTTATGAACATTGGGGTGCATCTGGTTTTTTCTTTTTCCATTTTTTAAAAGATTTTATTGGAGTCTAGTTGATTTACAATGTTGTGTTAGGTTTAGGTGTGCAGCAAAGTGAATCAGTTATACATTATATCCATTCTTTCTTAGATTCTTTTCCCATACAGGTCATTATAGAATATTAAGTAGGGTTTTCTGTGTTATACAGCAGGTCCTTGTTAGTTATCTATTTTATATATGGGAATATGTTTTCCAATTAGAGTTTTTGTCTTTTCCAGTTATATGCCCAGAAGTGGGATTGCTAGATCATTTAGTAGCTCAATTTTTAGTTTTTAAAGAAAGCTTCACACTGTTTTCCATACAGACTGTACCAATTTACATTCCCACAAACAGTGTAGGAGGGTTTCCTTTTCTCCACACCCTCTCCAGCATTTACAGGGCTTCCCTGATAGCTCAGCTAGTAGGGAATCCACCGGTAGTGTGGGAGACCTGGGTTTGATCCCTGGCTTGGGAAGCTACCCTGGAGAAATGAAAGGCTACTCACTCCAGTATTCTGGCCTGGAGAATTCTATGGACAGTCCATGGGGTCGCAAAGAGTCAGGCATAACTGAGCAACTTTCACTTCACTCTCCAGCATTTGTTTGTGGATTTTTTTTTCTTGGTAAGGAAGTAGGATTCATTGGTGGGCGTGAGTAAGGAGGGGATATTGCCAAGCCTCTCATGAATGCAAGGCCCACCATTTATCCAGGAGCTTGTATTTGACCCCACAGCCCTCTGGGATGAGCTTTTCTACCACCATGGTTTCAGATTCATCCATGTTAAACTTAGTAAATCCCCACTTTTTGGAGATGTGGGTTTCTGGTGGCCAAGGAACTTGAACTTGGCCCTGTGGAGGGCCTCAATCACATGCTCCTTGTTCTATAGGTTGTTGTGGAAGGACATTATGACTTGGCTGGTGTGGGCCCTGGGGCTTTCCAAAGTCACAGCACATACCTGTCTGGAGCCTATGAGCTCTAGCACAGGACAGCATCTTGTTGATGCAGATGAGGAAGGGGTGGAGCCACACTTGGATGTGAAAATTCTCTTTGCCATAACTTTTTCCCACGTACTTGTTGGCACAAATATGGGCAGCCTCCAGAGCGTCAGAGGAGAGCTGCTCATAATCATCTGATACCATGTGGCCACAGAATGGGAACTCATTCACTTTGCCTTCTTTCGCCTCCAGTCAAAGATGCGGATCTTCGCATCAGGGACACCTCGGCAGAAGCGGGACTTGAGGTATGGCTTGTTCTTATAGTACCAGTAATACAGGGCGGGGTGGCGGCCCATGGCAACACCAGGATCTTCAGTGGCCTTCTGAAGGGAAAGAGTGTTTGTGAACATTTTGCTGATGGCTGTTCTGCCTAGTTGGAGAAGGCAATGGCACGCCACTCCAGTACTCTTGCCTGGAAAATCCCATGGATGGAAGAGCCTGGTAGGCTGCAGTCCATGGGGTCACTAAGAGTCGGACACGACTGAGCGACTTCACTTTCACTTTTCACTTTCATGTATTGGAGAAGGAAATGGCAACCCACTCCAGTGTTCTTGCCTGGAGAATCCCAGGGATGGGGGAGCCTGGCGGGCTGCCATCTATGGGGTCGCACAGAGTCAGACACGACTGAAGCGACTTAGCAGCAGCAGCAGCAGCAGCAGCAGTATTCTGCCCAGTATGAAGTGATACCTCACTGCACTTTTGATTTTCACTTCTCTAATAAATAGCAATATTGAGCATCTTTTCGCATGCTTGTTGGCCATCTGTATGTCTTCTTTGGAGACATGTCTATTCAGGTCTTCTGCCCATTTTCTGATCTGACTCTTTGGTTGTTTTGGTTGTTTGACATTGAGCTCCATGAGCTGTTTGGTTACTTTGGAGATTAATCCCTGTCAGTCGCATCATTTGCAAATATTTTCTCCCATTGTTTCCGTTGTCTTTTATTGTACTGACAGTTTCTTTTGCTGTGCAAAAGCATTTAAGTTTAATTAGGTCCCATTGGTTTGTTTTTACTTTTCAATACTCCAGGAGTTAGATCTGAAAAACTATTGCTGTGATTTATGTCAAACAGTGTTCTGCCTATGTTTTCCTCTAGGAGTTTTATGGTATCCCATCTTATATTTATATATTTAATACATTTTGAGTTTATTTTTGTATAAAGTGTTAAAGCATATCCTAATTTTATTATCTTATGTGTAGCTACTCAGTCTTCCTGGTACAATTTATTGAAGAGACTGTCTTTTCTCCATTATATATTCTTGCCTTGCTTGTCATAGATTAACTGACCACAGGAACGTGGGTTTATTTCTGGGCTTTCTATCCTGTCCCACTGATCTATATGTCTGTTTTTGTGCCAGTTACCATACTGTTTTGATGAGTGTAGCTTTGTATCATAGTCTGATGTGAGGGAGCATAATTACTGTAGCTCCATTATTTCTCAGAATTGTTTTGGCTATTTGGGGTCTTTTGGAGTACAGGTCTTTTGCCTCCTTAGGTAGGTTTATTTCTAACTATTCTATTTTATTGCACACTTCTTTGTTTGATTTTTGACCCATGTGAGTGTATTGCCTATTTAAACCATAACAAAACAACAGTTTAAACTTTGCTCCAAATTAATGCATCAGTGGTTTGAAAGAAATGATCCTAAATAGTCAGTTAATGAGATTTCTGTACCTATTTGCTCTTTTAATATTTATCTTTTAAGCCTCAAAAGGACTGCTTTTATTGTTGTTAAAGTAGCAATGGATAACAGACAAAAATCTGTGTTAATTCTGATTACATACACCATGATTTCAAAGCTTGAATCCCACCATAATACCTAGATATGGCTCTGTCAGGCCACACTAGTATGAGGATAAGAAAGTGAAAGTCTCTCAGTCATGTCTGACTCTTTGTGACCCCTTGGACTATAAAGTCCGTGGAATTCTCCAGGCCAGGATACTGGAGTGGGTAGCCTTTCCCTTCTCCAGGGGATCTTCCCAACCCAGAGATCAAACCCAGGTCTCCCGCATTGCAGGCATATTCTTTACCAATTGAGCCACAAGGGAAGCCCAAGAACACTGGAGTGGGTAATCTATCCCTTCTCCAGCAGATCTTGACAACCTAGGAATGGAACTGGATCTCCTGCATGGCAGGAGGATTCTTTACCAACTGAGCTATCAGAGAAGCTCAATATGAGGATGGTAACATATAACCCACACATAATTCCACCTTTCTCTTTGACCAGTGTGGCCTCAGGCTGTCACCTCCAGTGAGTGAACGGTGGAATGGCATGAACATCCACTGTGTTATGGTTGATTTTTTAGAGTCTTTTAACCCATGCTAGTGTTCAAGTTAGTTAGGCCATTAACTTTCCTGACATTTTCTTATAGCCTCCATAATTTGGAGGAGTGGAATTTTTTTAGTATCTAAATTCACCAACAAATCCTATCTTAAAGGACTGGGGCTTAGTCTTTGGCTTGCATTTGTATTACACAGTTGTGGCATCAGTTTTTAAGCAGATTTTGAGAAAGATTTTGACTTTTCAGAAAAGGTCATAAAATGGCTACTTTGTATTTGTATTTACTTTGGGAAGCCTGCCTGATATTACATACATAAAGGACAAGATATACATTTTGGTTATATTAAATGGTTTATTTGAGTTGGTAGATCAGCATCCCCCCATATGTTTCATGGATAGAAAGCAACCCTTCTAGTGTTGATTCTTTCAGAGTGTTGTTCTAACACAAGTGGAAAATACTTGAGTTCTGTTTCTTTCTAGGTAAAAGCCTAAATAATCAGCTAATACGAATCCAGTCATCCTAGATCAGGGTTGACTCATTGGAAAAGACTCTGATGCTGGGAGGGATTGGGGGCAGGAGGAGTAGGGGATGATAGAGGATGAGACGGCTGGATGGCATCACCGACTAGATGGACATGAGTTTGAGTAAACTCCAGGGAGGCCTGGCGTGCTGTGATTCATGGGGTCGCAGAGTTGGACACAACTGAGCGACTGAACTGAACCTGATACTCAAAGGACTCAGGGCTCACTGAACCATCAAAACTCTGTTAGTGTCTTTTTGTATTTTTTTTTAGATTCCTAGTAAGTTAAAAATGAAGAAATATCTGAATGGGGCCACAAAAATCAAAGCGTATTTTAAATATCTACATTTTTAAAACTAGCAACTTTAATACAAAAAAACAGACATAACAAAATTTACTATACTTGTGCTAATTAGAAGATAATTACAGAATTTGTAAAAATATTAATTCACAGGACACAATCAACAGTGTGGGTCCATTAATGGGTCACAAGTTTAAAGTTCTTCAATAAACCTCTTTCAGTCTTGTTGGCATGCCTCTGTGGTCATACATATGATTTCATTTGGAAAAATATTAAAATCCTATAACTAAGATCTTTTGTGACTGTAAGGCCTGGGGGAATCCAGCAAAATTCTAGAGGTTGGGAGAATTGTCCCCCAAAAATACAAATTAGGAGAAGACCTCTGATTATAGTTCTGTTCTTTGGCATAAGTTCTAGGAGGATTGGTATAAGCCAGCTTTGAATTAGGCATATCAAAGTTACTAGAATACATTACTCTTTTATTAATTTGTTCACCCATAAGAGAGCACACTGGGAATAAAATAAGTGAATTCAGCAATGCTGCTTGGTCTTTGCACTTTTGGATTCTTCTCTTTATGTATAGCTAAAAGTTTAGTCTACATTTTAAAAGTATTTAACTATAATTCTCATCATCTATTTCCCATTTTCAAGAGGCTCTTTAGAAAATATAACTCCCATGCAAATAGCAATCAAAAGAAAGCAAGAGTGGCTATATTAATATCAAAGCAAACTTCAGAGCAAATAATTTTACCAGGGACAAAGAGGGACATTACACAGTAATAACAGGATGTATCTACCAAGAAAGCACAGCAGTCCTAAACATATATACACCAACAACAAAGTTGCAAAATATATGTAGTAACAAGTACCAGACCTGAGAGGTGAAATAAACAAATCCACACTTAGAGCTAAAGACGTCAATATTCCCAGTTCAACAAGTGAGAGAACTAGACAGAAAGTCAGCAAGGATATAGAAGAAAACAACAACCAACAGGATCTCATTGACATTTTTAGAACATTCCACCCAATAACAGCGGAATTACACATTCTTTTCACACCCTAATAGAATTTATCTTGGTATACGTACATCTTGGTATACATTTAGCTTGGTATATGATGATAGACTGTATCCTGGGCCATAAAACAAGCCTCAATGAATTTAAGATTGATATCATAAAGACTTTCTTCTTTGAACATAATGGAAGAAGAAAGGAAATAATGAGGATAAGAAGAGAAATCAATAGAACTGAAAACAAAAACAATAGAAAAAAAACAATGAAACAGAGAGCTAATTCTTTGAAAAAATCAATAAAATTACAAAACTAGGAAGACAAAGAAAATGAGAGAAGCCTTGAATTATCAATGTCAGGAGTGGTGAAACTGAGGTTTCATGAAATTGAATGAAATTGAATTTTCATACAGATCCTGCAGAGATCAAAAGGAAAATAAGGAAGTACCAAGAACAACTCTATACACATTTGACAACTTAGATGAAAAAGACCAATTCCCCCCAAAACACAAACTGTCACAACTTACTTAAGATGAAACAGATAACTTGAATAGCTGATCCTATAACTAAGGAAACTGAATTCATAACTTAAAAACTCTCCTCAAATGAAAGCATCAGACCCAGATGCTTTCACTGGAAAAGCCTATGAAACATTTAAAGAACTGACACCAATTCTACACATCTCTTCCAGGGAGTAGAAAAAGAATTTTCATAACATATTAAACTAGTATTTCCCTGATACCAAAACCAAATAAAAATAGTGCAAAAAAAGAAAACTGCAAATCAGTTCTTATCATGAATATACATGTAAAAATCCTTAACAAAATATTAGCAAATAGAATTCAGCACTATATAAAAAGAATCATACACTACAGCAAAATGAATATTATTCCCAGGATGCAAGGTTAATTCAACATTTGAAAATCAGTTACTATAATCCACTTTAAAGTCTAAAGGAGAAAAATCACTCACTCAGTCCTATCAATTATTCCAGTAAAAGCATTTGACAGAATTCAACATCCATTCTTGATAAAGACTCCTAGAAAAAAAGGAAGAGAAGGGAACTTCAACTCGATACAGAAAATCTACAGTTAACATTTTACTTACTGGAGAAAGACTGAATGCTTTCTCCCAGATTTCAGGAACACAGCAAGTATTTCCACTTTCATCACTCTTAGTTAACATAATGCAGAAGTTCTAGTGAAAGTATGAAGGCAGGAAAAGAAAATTAAAAGCATAATGATTGGAAGAAAGAAACAAAAATGGCACTATTAGCAAATGGCATGATTGTCTGCCTAAAACCCCAGGGAATCTACCCAAAAAAAAGCCCACCTAAAATTAAAAAGTAAGTTAATCAATGTTATGGTGTACAAGATCCACATAGTAAAATCAATTGTACCTCTAATGGGCTTCCCTGGTGGCTCAGAAGGTAAAGAATCTGCCTGCTATGCAGGAGATATGGGTTTGATCCCTGGGTTGGGAAGATCCCCTGGAGAAGAGAATGGCTACCCACTGCAGTATTCTTGCCTGGAGAATTCCATGGAAAGAGGAGCCTGGGAGGCTACAGTCCATAGAGTGGCAAAGAGTCAGACAGAACTGAGCAACTAGCACTTTCATTTTTCATTCTAGCAACAACCATGTGAACACTGAAATTAAAACGCCATTTTAAATTGTTCAAAAAATGAGATACTTAAGTGCAAATCTAACAAAATATGAGGAGACTTGTATGCTGAAACCCTAAATCCTAGTGAAAGAAAAAAAATTTAAATAAATGGAGAGACAGATTGTGTGAATGGATTGGAAAGTTCAGCATGGTTAGGATGTCACTCATTTTTAAACTGATATCTAAGTTTAATGCAGTTTCTATCAAAACCCCACAAAGATTTTTTTTGTAAACATGGGCAAGGTTTTTTATAAAATTTCTATGAAAAGGCCAAAAAGCTAGAATAATCTAAACAATTTTAAATGAGAAAAAAGTGGGAAGGGCACTGTCCTGGCAGTCCAGTGGTTATGACTCCATGCTTCCAGTGCGGGGGGCATGAGTTCAATCCCTGGTCAGGGAACTAAGATCCCACATTACTCATGGCATGGCCAAAAAAAATAAAAAGGAAAAAATTGGAAGAATTAATCTACTTAATTTCAAGATTTATTAAATAGCTACATGAATCAAGCCTGTGTGCTATTGAAAGAGGTATAAAATTAGATCAACAGGATAGAGTATCCAGAAATAGATAGATAGATCTCCACATATACACCTAAATGATTTTTTACAAAGTTACAAAAGCAATTCAATGGAGGAAAGATAGACTTCTCAAAATATGGTGCTGGAGCAACTGGACATTCATAGGTTAAAAACAAACTCTCAACCTTAGCCTCAAAGCTTATGTAAAAATTAATTCAAAATGGATCATGGACTTAAAAGTAAAATATAAAACTATAAAACTTTTAGGTAGAAACATTGAAGAAAATTTTCCAGACATAAGGCTAAACCCAGAGTTCTTAGTCTTGACACCGAACGCATCATCTATAAAAGGATTAATTGACCTTCATCAAAATGAAAAACTTGTGCTCTACCAAGGTCCGCATATATGACAAAAGGCTAATAACTAGTATGCATAAAGAGCTCTCAAAATTCAACAGGAGAAAAGGAAGAAAGTATCCAGTGAGAAAACAGACAAAATGCATGAAGTGACATTTTACCAAAGAGGACGTACTGATGGCAGATAGACATATAGAATATCATTAACCATAAGGGAAATGCAAGTTAAATCCACCATAGTGAAGTGAGAGTCGCTCAGTTGTATCCACCTCTTTGTGACCTCATGGACTACACAGTTCATGGAATTCTCCAGGCCATAATAGTGGAGTGGCTAGCCTATCCCTTCTCCAGGGGATCTTCCTGACCCAGGAATCAAATCGCTGCATTGCAGGCAGATTCTTTACCAACTGAGCTATCGGGGAAGCCCACCATAAGCTACCCCTATAATACATACCCATTAGAATTTCTGAAGAAAAAAAAATGACAACACCAATGCTACCAAGGATAAAGAGAAACTCAGTTATTTACACATTTCTGGTGGAAATGTAAGATGGTATGGCCTCTCTGGAAAAGAGAGAGTTCCTTTGAAAACTAAACACACAGCTTCCATACAATCTAGTTATTGCACCCCTGGGCAATTTATCCCAGAGAAGTGAAGACTTATGTTTACATAGAAAGCTATAAAAGAATTCTTATACAGCTTTATTCATAATAGCCAAAAACTAGAAATAACCCTCCATGTCCTAGAATGGGTGGACTAGTTAAACCCTGGTATACCTGTATCATGAAATACTACCCAGCAATGAAAAGGAGGTAGCTATTATGCAACAACTGGGGTGAGTTAAATTAGACAGTCTCAGACATTTACATATTACATTATTCTACTTACACAAAATTCCTAAAAGACAAAATTATAAAAGTGTAGAACACAATCATTGTGCCAGGGGTTAATGAGCGACTTGGGGCTGGAGACAAGTGTGGCTGTAAAAAAGCCAACAGGAGGGATCTGTGTGCTGATAGAAATGTTCTATATATTGACTGTGTCAATGTTAATATCCTGGTTATGATATTTGACTATACTTTTGTAAGTTCTTACCATTGGAACTGGGTGAAGGGTGTGCAGAATTTCTCTGCCTTATTTCTTACAACTACATTTAAATATACAAGTGTGTGAATGCTCAGTTCACTTCAGTCATGTCTGACTCTTCGCAACCCTATGGACAGTAGCCCACCAGTCTCCTCTGTCCACAGGATTCTCCAGGTAAGAATACCAGTGTGGGCTGCCATGCTTTCCTCCAGGGGGTCTTCCTGACCCAGGGATTGGACCCATGTCTCTTATGTCTCCTGCATTGATAGGCGGGTTCTTCACCACCATTGCCAGCTGGGAAACCCAAATATACAAGTATCCCAAACTAAAACTTTCAGTTGAAAAAAGAGAAGTAATGAGCTAGGGAAAATATCTGTAGCAAACATGTGAGGCATGGAATAACAGTCATTTTACAAGAAGTTTTAATATAAATATTTTTTAAAGTTTTATTAAATCAATAATTAAAATAGTAAAATTCCCCCAGAATGACAGGAAAATAGATGTGGATAGATAATTCAAAAAAAGGAATACAAATCCCTATTTGAATTTAGGGCTTTCCGGGTGGCTCAGACTGTAAAGAATCTGCCTGCAATGCAGGAGACCCAGGTTTGATGCTTGGGTCAGGAAGATCCCCTGGAGAAGCGAATGGCAACCCACTCCAGTATTCTTGCCCGGAGAATTCCATGGACAGAGGAGCCTGGTCAAGGGGTCGCAAAGAGTTGGACACGACTGAGTGAGGAAAAGAAATGTTTAGTAGCATTCAAAGGAATATGGATTAAAACTATAATAAGGTACAATCTTCCTCCTATGAAACTGGCAAAAAAAAAAAAACACCTAAATTAAAAAAATATATATCCAAAGTGACTAAATTGCATGAAAAAAATGTTCTTGTATACTTGTTGGAGTATGTAAATTTGCTAGTTTTAACTGTAAAAAATGTTTCTAACTTTTGACCCAGTAACCCAACTTCAAGGAATTCATCTGAAGAAAAATCAAAATGTGGTCAGAGATGTATACCCAGTACTGTTCACCCCAGCTTTGTTTGTAATAGAAAAATGGGAAACAAGCCAATGTTTAACAACAGGGAATGTTTTTACAGTTTATATAGCACATACATACAATGGAATATACTATCTAAAAATCATGGTTTTAACAATATTCACTAATAAGAAAGTATTCAAGATATTATTAATAAACAAAAAAATATACTAATGTCGCTAAGTGATTCTCTGAGGGTCACAGGTTTATAGATTTTAAAAACTTGGTTTCTACTTTTCTATTTCAAAATTTCTAAAAATGAGTTTGTTTTCAATATTTGGTAACACAAGAATGATGTTACAAGTATTTAAAATGAGTATAAAACACAGTTTAATATTTTAGGTGATTTAAAAGAGGCATTTATGGGGACTTCCCTGGTGGTCTAGTGGTTAAGACTCCATGCTTCCAATGCAAGGGATGTGAGTTCAGTCCTTGGTCAGGGAACTAAAATCTCACATGGCCGTGCTGCAAAGCCAAGAAATAAAAATAAATAATTTTAAAAAGTCATTCATAATCTTAATTATATAATATCTTTGTTTTTGCATGTTGTCTTCTACATTATTATTTCATCCTGAATTTTTTCGTACATACAACCTGAAAAAATTGTACAACAATCACTCACTTATTTGCCATTTAACTTCTAGCATTAACATTTTGCTTATTCGCTTGATCACGTATCCATCAACCCATCTTATTTTTTTTATGCATTTAAAATTAGGTTTCAGAAATCAGTGCCTTTCACCTCTAAATACTCCAGCATGCATATCCTTAACCAAAGTTCAATATTTATTTATTGTTCTCATTTTTTTAGTTGAAATGTATACCCAGTGTGTGTTAAGTCGCCCAGTCACGTCTGACTCTTTATGACCCCATGGACTCCTGCCTCCTCTGTCCATGGAATTCTCCAGGCAAGAATACTGGAGTGGGTAGCCATTTCCTTCTCCATTACACCCATGTCCATTCTTCTAAAGACTGTCCATTTCTTCTAGGTTGTCCATTTTGTTGGCATATAGCTATTCACAGTAGACTTTTATGATTCTCTGTATTTCTGTGTTATCAATTGAACTTCCTTTTAACTTCTTATTGATGAGTCTAGCTAAAGGCTTATCAATTTTTACTTTTTCAAAGAAGCAGCTTTTAGTTTCATTGATCTTTTCTAGTTTTTTTTTTTTTTAGCATCTATTTCATTTGTTTCTGCTCTAATCTTTATGATTTCTTCCTTTCTACTGACTTTAGGTTTTGTTTCTTCTTTCTCTAGTTGCTTTAGAGGTAAAGTTAGGCAGTTATTTGAGATTTTTCTTTTTCCCTAAGGTAAGCTTGTATTGCTATAAAGTTTCCTCTTCAAACTGCTCTTGCCGAGTCCTATAGGTTTTGGATCATCGTGTTTTCATTTTCGTTTGTCTTCAGATTATTTTTTTATTTCCTCTTTGATATATTCAGTGATCCGTTAGTTGTTTAGTAGCATATTGTTTAGCATCCACTTTTTTTTTTCCAGTTTTTTTCTTGTAGTTGGTTTCTAGCCTCCTAGCACTGTGGAGAAGGAAATGGCAACCCACTCCAGTGTTCTTGCCTGGAGAATCCCAGGGACAGAGGAGCCTGGTGGGCTGCCATCTATGGGGTCGCACAGAGTCAGACATGACTGACATGACTCAGCAGCAGCAGCAGCAGCAGCACTGTGGTTGGAAAAGATGCTTAATATGATTTCAAGTTTCTTACATTTACAAATGCTTGTTTTGTGATCCAGCATGTGATCTATCACAGAAAATGTTTCATGTGCACTTGAAAAGAATGTGTTTCCTGCTGCTTTTGGATGGAATTCCCTGTAAACATTAGTTAAGTCCATTTGGTAACCTATTGTGGTACTCCCATCCCAACAGTTATTCAATCCCAGCCATTCTCCAGTCTACCAGCCATCTCCTGCTTTTTCACTCTGTCATGACTCACTTCCCTCTTAGCCAACTTAGAATGCATGGTCCATTCTTACAACTTTCTAAACACCCCCTCTTCCTTGCCCCCCACACTCTATGCACTGTACTCATCTGGCTAGTTAAATCCAGCTGTCTACAACCTTGATGCCTGCACTAAGCAGCTGAGCCATGCTGACAGGTCCCACTTTAAAGTTATGGTCATCTCTTGCAGGTAACAACAGGCTTTCCAGAGGTGGTGGTTTTCCCACCCTTCAGAACAACATTTCATACCTTCTTGTCTCTCCTCAAACCTCAACGGCCATTCTGCTCCTTTCTGCTTCCATTGGTGACCTTGCCTCACATTTCCCTCAAAAGCAGATGTCCCCTCCACCAAAGCTACCCACCTAACTTTACCTATCACCTTCTTCTCCCTTCTCTTCTGTCACAAAGGAAGAAGTGTCCTTTCCTGTACTGAAGACTAAGCCTCTATTACAGGACCCCAGGCCCCTGATTTTCTCCTGGATTCTGTCTCTTCTCCATCTTAAGTGCCTCCCTCTCCTCTGGACCAGTCCTATCAGCACACAGACATGCTCTGTGTCTCCTGACACTTCTGGGAAGATACCCACTCCAGAGAGGTGGCTCTACCCTGATCATACAGGCCTCCCAGCTCTAGCTCAGGATGGTATCATCAGCCATGCTATCTCTTCCTATTTTTCAAGCATTAGAAAGAGTTGTTGTTGGGGGGTGGGGGGGGCGGTTGTTGTTGTTTGCTTGTTGTTGTCATTGGCCATGGGGCATGTGGAATCCTAGTTTCCTGACCAGGGATTGAACCCAAGCCTCCTGCATTGGAAGCACAAAGTCTTAATTACTAGATCACCAGGGAAGTTCCAGAAGAGGTTGATATTTATCCTTCAAAACATCTAGTGTCACTCTCTCCAGAGGTAGCCATCCATCCTCCTTGTTCCTGAGGTTCTGATCACTTTTGTTTTAAGACATCTATTTCCACGGACCACGGAGAGGCTGATTTTTGTCACAAACTTAGAAGTCTAGAGAACCGCAGAGATGAGTGGGAGGAGCGCATTGGTTCTGAGAGCTAGATTCTTGAGAAATGTTGTGAAATTAGTCAAACCAAGATTTGGAGAAGATGAATCTTGCTGCCGTTCGGTGTAGGCTTCTCAGGATCTGAGAAGTGAGGAAGCACCTCCATCCTTCAGGTCAGGAAGCCATGGGTTCTGATACTAGCTCATGCCTTCCTGGGCTGTGTGACCTTGAGCAAATGACATAGCATCTCTGAACCTCAGTGTCTTCATCTGGAAAGTGAAAAGAATGATAAGTACCTTAAAGCGGATTCTGCTGCAAGAATGAAATGAGAGGACCTGTGTCAAGCTCTGGGCACGTGGTGAGCGCTCAGTTCAGACTGGTTTTCTCTCTGCTTCATTATTGGGCCAGCTGGACGACCCAGGCAATAGTGGGTGTGTAAACACTGGGCTCTCTATAGGTTGGGACCTCAAAGTCATTTTGCTAGTTTCTCATCAAAGAGCTCCTACCTCAGCAGAAAGACTGCTGCTCCCACATTTAACTCTTCTGTTATCCCAGAGTTCTTACCACGAATGCCTTTCCTAAACTTCACATTCAACAAAGCTAAACTGGAGCCTCAGGGCAGAGAGGGAAAGAACGTAACAAACTATCAACTAAGGCTGTCAGAAGATGCACGGCCCATGTCACTCTTCTTACAGGACATAAAGGTGACTGTCCACAGTCACCCAAATTGTTAGCCTCAGAGCTAGGACGTGAGTCCAGTCTCCTCTGAGTCCCAGCCAAGACTTGTAACACTTTCAGAAGTCCATCAGCAAGACTTAGGACATTCCCAGAGAGTTGATCCATTTCTTTCTACAACTAAGATTTACAAACTAAAATCTAGTCTATCTATCTGGTGGTTGACACAAAGAGCGAATTTTATTATACGCAAATTTTAAAAAGGAGGGAAAAAACTTCCATGTAGGTCATCTCAGTTACCAAGTAATTTAGGGCTTCCCTGATAGCTCAGTTGGTAAAGAATCCACCTGCAATGCAGGAGACCCCCAGTTCGATTTCTGGGTCAGGAAGATCCACTGGAGAAGGGATAGGCTACCCACTCCAGTACTCTTGGGCTTCCCTAGTGGCTCAGCTGGTAAAGAATCCGCCTGCAATGCGGAAGACCTGGGCTTGATCCCTGGGTTGGGAAGATCTCCTGGAGAAGGGAAAGGCCACCCACTCCAGTATTCTGGCCTGGAGAATTCCATGGGGTCGCAGAGTTGGACACGACTGAGCAAATTTCACTTTTAGGTCTTTTGTTTTTCTCTTGTTACTTGGGCTTCTTTTTCATAAATCACCACTTCTCTTTCTTGGTAGTGGTTTTCACTTTCCATTTTGTGAAGTTCTTTCCATCATTTGAGTCTTTCATGACCTGTGAAACATACAGGCAGTTGTTATCACCCCCTTTCCACAAGGAGTGTGAAAGTCAGGTAGATCCAGGTTCAAACCCCAGCTCGGTCACTCACCACCTGTGTCAGCTTGGGCAGGTTACCTAACCTCTCTTGAGCCTTGCTTGCTGCAACTTTAAATTAAAATGTCTGTAATAATATTTCTTGGTAGGCTGTGGTGGGGACTGAGTTGAATGCACTTCCCAAATGTCCTTGATGCTGAGAATCCTCAGGGCACTTCTTAAAACACAGATTCCTGGGCCCTGATCCAGAGCTCCTGGACCAGAATTCCCAGGGGTGCCACCTGGCAGTCTGTCAAGCACCGAGGATCCTTTCTAGGGAAATTTGGGAAACACCAGGCTGATTTGCACAGAGCAGCTAATATTTATCAAGTACTTATATGTGTTCAGTTTTTGAAATGGGGATAACGATGACCATCAGGATTATTCTGAGAAATGAACAAAATAATGTACAAAGTCCAGCAAACAATAAGTTCTGTGTATGCCGGTATGCTGGTATCTTCACTTCTCTGAATTTGTCAGGACTCTCTCAGGCCAAAATGGAGACATCTGGAGTCTCTCTCCAAGGGATGTCCCTTCATCCTCCGAGCCCAGTACCCCTAGTAGTAGGTTTCTCAATTTTCAAAATCCCAAGGACCAAGCTTCATTTAACCAATTTGGTTTCCAGGCTCTCCTTGGACCAGTCACCATGGTCAAAGTTTGGAATATGCTGATCGACCAGGACAGGGTCACTTGCTCATCCCAGGAACCACAGAAGTGGGGGTCAGCCCCATCTGAACTTCAGGAATGGGAGTGGCCCATATCCATGTGAGTCCTTTCATTGGTCCCTTGACCAATAGCAGCTGATGCTTGGTGGGCAACTCCACTGATGTCCCCTGTATCAGCCCCTACAATCACAGACCGTTGGCAGTCTACGGAAGCCCTATCAGGTTTGAGTCTGTCTCTAGTCTTTCCATTTGCTGGCATATTTGTGGCTACCTTGATGGCCTCAGTCAGGCAGATGAAGCCTCAGACCTGCCCTCATCTGTCTCACCATCTCCAGTCCTTGGCCCCCCTCACCCCTGGTCCAGCAGGCCACAGGGGCCTGTTCAAGGGCTGGTCCCGGGACTCAGGGCTGCCATTGTCCAAAGCTGCTTATTAGGGACCCACTGTGGGAATCTTTCCAACCAAGAACAATGAGTTTCTGAATGAGGATAAAAACAGCCTTTGCAAGTCAGCAAATGAGACAAACTGAACTGCTTATCCCCTCTTCCCTCATCTGCCTGGCTCTTTCAATGTAGTGCATGAGAACAAGGTCTCTTGTATCAGAAAGACAAGTTTGAGGCTAGCTGTTTCATCTCTCTAAGCCTTGGTTTTGTCTCTGAAATCTGTATGAGGATTGAAGGAGGCAGTAGATATAGCACATTACACAAAGAAGGAACTCATGATCAAGAATCGACACATTGCTCTCTCCATCAAGAAATTCACACCCTTTTCTAGGATGATCAACCTCTCAGACACTACCAGGAAGGCAAACCCACCGTGAATATTTAAACACATAGGTGAACCCCAAAGTCACATAAAACAGGTGTGTCATGCACTCACCACATCCTGTCCCCCCAAGACTTGGCTGTGTTCTGGAAGACGTTACACTGTGTACATCCTACATCTCATGACAGCTGGCTTCCCTGCAACCACAGGATGTAGCTGTGAGAGGCGTGGCTCTTCAGAAGCCCAGGAATGGGAGTTTGGGCTCTGCCACTGTCTTGCAGGATGACCTTGGGCACATCACTTACCTTCCCTGGGTTTGGTTTCCTCTTTCATCAAATGAGAGGTTGGTTGAGGACTAGGTGATTTCTAAGGGCCCTTCTGTCTCAAGGGCCCATCCTGTGGCATTTGCTAGACCTGGTGGGGAAACCTGGCACCAAGGGTGAGCAGGGGTAACTGCTTCAACACAGCTGGTTGCAGCTTGGGGGAGGAGGAGGCTGGAGGTACTCTGGTGTGTGTACGTGCTAAGTTGGGTCCAATTCTTTATGAATCCCTGGACTGTAGCTAGCCAGGGTCTTCTGTCCACAGCTGGGAAGGTATACCATTTCCTCCTTCAAGGAAATAAATTTCCATTTCTTCCTGATCCATCTTCTGCACTGGCAGGATTCTTTACCACTGAGCCACCTGGTAAGAGGGGTTCCCTTGTAGCTCAGTCGTAAAGAATGCCTGCAATGCAGGAGACCAGAGTTCGATTCCTGGGTGGGAAAGATCCTCTGGAAAAGGAAATGGCAACCCACTCCACTATTCTTGCCTGGAGAATTCCATGGACATGAGACTGGAGGGCTATAGTCCATGGGGATTGTGAGAATCGGACACGACCTAGCGACTAAGCCACCACCATCTGCTAAGAGGGCTGGTGCTGGAACCACATCCCTGGTTTATTCTCGATGCTGCTTTTATCTGACTGCATGACCTTGGGCCTGTCACTCTCTGAACCACCCATATAATAAGGATTATAGCACCTATCTAAGATGGCTGTGAGGATTCAATCAGGTCAATGAGATGCAATACCAGGTATTCAGCAACAGCTCAATGAGGAGCTTACTGCTTCCCTCCCTCTGGTTGAGCTTCTTCTTCCTACTTGCCATACATGACTAAGTTTGATGAAATGGAAATAGCTCAAAGAGACCTAGGTTTCACCCTGCCTCCTGCTCTTCATACCTCCAAGTCACTGGACCTGTTTTCCTCATTAGTAAAATGGGCACAGTAAGACCTTATCTCGAGGGCTGATGGGACTGCTTAATATGACTGACAGAGACAGGTTTTTCCTCTCTGGGTCTCATTGGCACTAACTCACCCATCATCCCAATTTATTTCCAATCTATGTGAATTTTACTGGTTCTTAAAAGCCCTCATAGGAGTATCAGAAAACCTGAGACCAGTGTCTGCATTTCACTCCACTCCCACGTCCCTTTCCCAGCTCTGGGAGGCAGGGCACACCTGGCCATTCTCACAGTCCTGATGCCATGCATAGCACCTGGCCTCTGGGAGGCCACCTCCCCAACCTAGACCTGGAGCCAGAAAATGTCCATCTGCTCCATAGCGGGCAGTAGGTATCCAGGCACCACTCTTTCTGCTGAAATCACACAGGATCTAGGGCTTGCTGTGAGGTTCAAGCCCTTATGGCTGAGAATCAATTTCTGTGTATATGTATCAGCTACCACAGTATGTGTGTGGTATGATCTTTTTGGAAAACACAGAACCTTGCACATGAGACTTATAAATGTCAATTTTTGGTACAATGACTCCTAAGCATCTGGACTATCAAATCCATAAAATATAACACAATATCTAGTGGTTAAGTTGAAAATAACCTGAATATCATTTGGTTAGAATTAAGTAAATTAATGGACTACTACATAGCCATTTCAGGTATATGCTTTTGAAGCCTCTTTAGAGGGAGAAACTATCATACTTAATGCTAAATAAAAAAGGAACAAATTTGTTTTGTACATTCCTTTGGTTTTCCTGTATTCTTTTTACAGTCTGAACAACAAAACAATAAAATATACTAAAAATAAGGTCCCAAGGCCAGCTTTTTGGTGTTTAATAAACCTTTTTATATCTTTATCTTTTTAAACCTCCATCTCCCACCGCTTCCCTGCCCAAATCCAGTCTTTATTGAAGACTGCACACCAAGTCTTGAGTTGAGACCCAGAGTAGCCAAACTTAATCAGGTTACAGATCTTGTAAGAAAAACTATTTTATCAGGTAACCAACGTGAAGCTTCTTGCCCCCACCCCCTGGCAGTTTATCTAGATGGCGTCACAGACCAATGGCCTGTTGGACTCAAAAGAAGCCACCCCAAAAAAAATTGTATAAAAAGATTTATTGAAATTTATCAATGACAAACAGACATAAAACTCAAAAGTTTGGCTCTTCTGAGGGGGAGGAAAACCGGTGCAGATGTTCTTTTATCCAGATGAAACATGGGCTAGGAAGTCACACGTCACTTGGAAAGCAATCAGAAGAGGGACAGAAAAGCAAACCTGTACATTCACTAGGGATTTGCAGTCATTTCAGATTTCCACTAGGTAAGAAAATACAATTTTGCATTAAGTTTTTCCGTGCTCGGGTGTATGAAAAAAAAACCCAGCCGACATGCAGCAGTGTGTCCTGTGCCTAGGTCTGTAAAAATGGTCTAGGCCGAGCAGGACGTGCAGAAGAATTCTCCTGTCATTTTGTAAAACAAAGCGTTCTAATATTTTACACAACAAGATAGGGACGGTTTTGTTTTTTGTTTTTTTTTTTTGTATCTTTGAAAGAGGTTGAAGTTTGAGGGTTTGCTTCTTCTCTTTTAATTAGAATTACTGAATCCATTTTACTCCTAAACTCTGAAGCCTGCTGTTTCCAGCTCTCTGGCTCATCACTCAAGAGTGACATCAGAGTCTTCTCAGGAGAGCAAAGCCCACCACCGTCTGGGAAGAGAGAGAGGGGATGGAAGACAGGGACGGTCCCCAGACCAGTTGCCAAGATTCGCCTTTAGGTTGCTATTTACAATCAAGGCGCTTGCTGCCTCTAACAGGCCCAAGAAATGTGAAAATCATGGGATCCGGAACAAGAGGTAAGATGCGGCTGGTGCTCAGCCCTCCTGGGCTTTGAGAAACCAAACTGAGGCCAGCCCTGGCCTTCCAATCAACTCGAGACTTGGGAAGTATCAGGAAATGTCAGAGATCTCCAAATCGTCCTCTTTGAGGGTAAGGAACAAACGTTCACTTGTGTGTACTCAGCTATTTCGTTTACAGGGACAAAACCAGACACAAAGAAAAATTAGGGGAAAAAAATAAAGAGTGGCCGTAAAAATAGTATTTTATTCCACCCCCTCCCACCCTCCCTCCCCCCACAACCCCCAGTAC
>SJYQ01033915.1:1732-19450 GCA_006410935.1 Redunca redunca
CATATCTCCGTATTCTCCTTTAATCTGGAATAGTTCCTAAACTGTCTTTATTTTTCATGGCATTGACATTTTTGAAGAAAAAAAGACCAGTGATTTTGTAGAATGTTTCTCAGTTTGAGTTTGTCTAATGTTTTCTCATGAATATACCAGGTTTATGGGGTTTTGGCAAGAACAGCACATAATCAATTTTGTGTCCTTTCTAATGTATCACAACAGGGAACACATGATTTTTTATGTTGTGATGTTAAGTTTGATCAGTTGGCTAAAGTGGTGATTGCCAAGTTCTCTAGTGTAGTGCAATGCCCTTTAAATTGCTCTCCTGGTTTCTGATTTTACTTCCCCAGTTGGAGATCTGCCCACATTAAAATCTCTGTATTCCTACTCTATGCCCCTATCTTGCCGTCTTCTTAGAAAGGCTATCTTGAGTTGTCCCATCTAATTATGTGTCCTCTGTTTTCCTCTATCAAAGAATTTTGTGTTTCCTTCTTATTACTTCTCATAATTTTCAATTATTTTATTTGTGCAATTAACATCACATAGTCTATCTTCTCCTGTGCATGTGTGCTAAGTCACTTCAGTCATGTGACCCTATGGACTGTAGCCCACTATGCTTTTCTGTCCATGGGATTCTCTAGGCAAGAATACTGGAGTGGGTTGCTATGCCCTCTTCCAGGGGCTCTTCCTGACCCAGGGATCGAACTCACCTCTTTTATGTCTCCTCTATCTTCTCCTGCTGCTGCTAAGTCACTTCAGTCGTGTCCAACTCTGTGAGACCCCATAGAAGGCAGCCCACCAGGCTGCCCCATCCCTGGGATTCTCAAGGCAAGAACACTGGAGTGGGTTGCCATTTCCTTCTCCAATGCATGAAAGTGAGAAGTGAAAGTGAAGTCGCTCAGCCGTGTCTGACTCTTAGCGACCCCATGGACTGTAGCTCACCAGGGTCCTCCGCCCATGGGATTTTCCAGGCAAGAATACTGGAGTGGGGTGCCATTTTCTCCTCCTACTGGATTATAAATTCCATAAGAACAAGATCCTTGTTCTATTTAGCTTATTCCTTCATCTCTTGCTCCCTACATAATGCCTGGCATATAAGCAACCAAAAAATGCTAAGTCATTTCAGTCATGTCCGACTCTGTGTGACCCCATAGATGGCAGCCCACCAGGCTCCCCCATCCCTGGGATTCTCCAGGCAAGAACACTGGAGTGGGTTGCCATTTCCTTCTCCATGCATGAAAGTGAAAAGTGAAAGGGAAGTTGCTCAGTTGTCTCCAACCCTCTGCGACCCCATGGACTGCAGCCTTCCAGGCTCCTCCGTCCATGGGATTTTCCAGGCAAGAGTACTGGAGTAGGGTGCTACTGCCTTCTCCGAACCAAAAAAAAATAGTGGTTGAGTAATTGAAAAGCTTTAAGGATGTTCAAAAACAGATCAAATTTTACCCTTTAACTAAAGAGCTGGCATTTTAAGATATAGCATGGTATAGGAGAAACATTCTGGAGTCATGCAGATGCAGGTTCATATTTGATAAGATAATTGTGTGTGATCTTATATTTTCATCAAAGTGAAATTGGTCATACAGTCAGTTACTTTACTGATTGTGAGGATTAAATTCTTGTTAAGAAACTATAGTTATGCTTAGTGTGTAAAGGAAGCTGCAGGGAAGACAGGGTTAATCTTCTGGGATTAAGAGATATTCAGTCTTTACAAGAAGCACTCTAACATCAAACTGCTTAGGTTGCTGTGTGTCCACAAGTACAGGTGAACTGATTAACTCCCAAAGGAAGTCAAGTCTTTCATAGTCCACTCTTCCCATTTTCACACTCAGCTCTTTTAATTTTTAAATAATGTTTTTACACTCAGTTTTACTCTGCACCAAGCCCTGTGGAAAGCTAATGGACAGGAAAGGAATGGAAAGGAATGAACAGGATTCTACCTCACTTCAAAGAAGCACTCCCATAATGAAAGTCAGTTTTTCCCAACTGGTAAGTATATGTTCATTGATTGTACTTTCTCTGTACACTCTGTCACTCCATTATATCCCTTCTTTTAGGCAGTTTTGTATTCATTATATATCTATGTGCCTGAGCTTAGCTCCTCCTAGATTTTTTCAGAATATTAGTAATAATAATAAACAATATTGTTAGCAGCAAACATTACTATATTTCATTCAATCTAAGATGCCACTGATTTTGACACACCAATATTTTACATACCACAAAGAAAACAGAAGTGCCACCAAGTAAATAACAGTACATCACTGATAGGTAAGATTTGTCCTAATTTCAGAAATATTAAAATATGGGGAGAAAATGTGCTTCTTAAAACTAAAGAAACGTGGTCTATATCAAGCACTGTTGTGAGCACTGTATTTTTATTAAATTATTTAAGCTGCCTAACAACCCTCTGAGGGAGGTATACTTTCCTACCTCTTGATCAGTTCTCTCTGATCTTTAGTTCAGTTGCTCATTCGTGTCCGACTTTTTGCGACCCCATGGACTGCAGCACACCAGACCTCTCTGTCCATCACCAACTCCCAGAGTTTACCCAAACTCATGTCCATTGAGTCGGGGATGCCATCCAACCATCTCATCCTCTGTCATCCCCTTCTACTCCTGCCCTCAATTTTTCCCAGTATCAGGGTCTTTTCAAATGTCAGCTCTTCACATCAGGTGGCCAAAGTATTGGAATTTCAGCTTCAACATTAGTCCTTCCAGTGAACATCCAGGACTGATCTCCTTTATCTTCTAAATATCTCTCTACTCTACTCGCTTCAGCAGCACATATAGTAAAATTGGAACGATACAGAAAAGATTAGCATGGCCCCTGCGCAAGGGTGACACACAAATTCGTGAAGTGTTCCATATTTTTTCAGGCCAGAGAAGGAAATGGCACCCCACTCCAGTACTCTTGCCTGGAAAATCCCATGGATGGAGGAGCCTGGTAGGCTGCAGTCCACAGGGTCACTAAGGGTCGGACACGACTGAGCGACTTCATTTTCACTACTCACTTTTCTCCATCCCCTCTGAAACCACCATGGAGTGAGACCCAGTGCTATTTCTCTATCACCTAATTCTCCCTCCATATCTACTTTTGACTTCCTTGAAAGCTAATTCATTCTCTGCTGTCAGAATTACCTTAGAAAAGGCAAATTTTATCATGTCTTTCCTTATTTAAACCTTGGAAGCTGTCAGTTTTCATTTCAATCCCAAAGAAGAGCAATGCCAAAAAATGTTCAAACTACCATACATTTGAACTCATTTCACATGCTAGCAAGGTTATACTCAAAATCCTTCAAGCTAGGTTTCAGCAACACGTGAACTGAGAATTTCCAGATGCACAAGCTGGGTTTAGAAGAGGCAGAGGAACCAGAGATCAAATTGTCAAGATTCATGGGATCACAGAGAAAGCCAGGGAGTTCCAGAAAACATCTACTTCTGCTTCACTGACTATGCCAAAGCCTTTGATAGTGTAGATCACAACAAACTGTGGAAAATTCTTAAGGAGATGGGAGTATCAGATCACTTTACCTGTTTCCTGCCAAACCTGTATGTGAGTCAAGAAGCAACAGTTAAAACTGGACATGGAATAACAGACTCATGCAAAATTGGGAAAGGTGTACAATGCTATATAGTGTCACCCTGCTTATTTAACTTACATGTAGAATACATCATGCAAAATGCCAGGCTAGATGAATTATGAGCTAGAATCAAGATTGCCAGGAGAAATATCAACAACTTCAGATATGCAGATGATACCACTCTAATGGCAGAAAGTGAAAAGGAACTTAAAGAGTCTCTTGAGGAGGGTGAAAGAAGAGAGTGAAAAACCTGACTTGAAGTTCAACATTCAAAAAACTAAGATCACAGCATCTGGTCCCATCATTTCATGGTAAATAGAAGGGGAAAAAGTAGAAGCAGTGACAGACTTTGTCTTCTTGGGCTCCAAAATCACTGCAGATGGTGACTGCAGCCATGAAATTAAAAGATGCTTGCTCCTTGGAAGGAAAGCTATGACAAACCTAGACAGCAAATACATAACTTTGCTAGCAAATCTTCTTCCAGTCAAAGCTATGGTTTTTCTGGTAGTCATGTATGGATGTAAGAGTTGGACCATAAAGAAGGCTGAACACTGAAGAACTGATGCCTTCAAATTGTGGTGCTGGAGGAGACTCTTGAGAATCACTTAGATAGCAAGGAGATCAAGCCAGACAACCCTAAAGGAAATCAACCCTGAATAGTCTTTGGAAGGACTGATGCTGAAGCTGCAAAACTTTGGTCACGTGATGTGAAGAACTGACTCATTGGAAAAGACCCTGATGCTGGGAAAGATAGAAGGCAGGAGGAGAAGGGGGAGACAGAGGATAAGATGGTTGGATGACATCAATGACTCAATGGACATGAGTTTAAGCAAACTTCGGGAGATAGTGAAGGAAAGGGAAACCTAGTGTGCTGCAGTCCATGAGGTCACAAAGAGTCAGCACAACGTAGCAACTGAAGAACAACAACAAGTATTCTAAGAGTTCACTAATTCATATCCCCTTCCAACTCAGAACTCAGACTAAAAAACATGCACCTTGCCAACTGTGGTGTCCTGCCTCTCATCCAAAGAGCTACTCTCAGTAGAGGTCCCTGGGGCTGCAGGCAGACAGATGAAGGATTGGAAGATTCGTAGTCTGTCCCTAAGATACAGGATTTACAAACAGGAATATGCAATGCACACTGTTTGGCCAACCTCTCTGTATTTAAAAATGGGAAATTTGGAGACTGGACACAAAAACAGGAAGGTTATCTTTATATTCATCAATTCAGCTTCCAGCTGCCACTCAGCAAATAACTAGGAGCATTATAGCATGGTTATGGGTCAGGATCTCCAAATACTTCTGAGACTATACCACTTATTGATATCTCTGAAGAGGCATTCAGAAAGGAGAGGGAAATCACTCCCACAGTAGAGAGGAGACTGAGTTCTAAGACTATTTACTTTTTTCTGTTGGGGTATTAATGCAGCTAAAATGCCACTTATGACAATGAGATACTTTTTTGCAAACACATGGCATAAATACACCCACTCTAGAAGAGCAAGACAGTTTTTTTCCCAAAATTGAGAAAAATGGATTGAAAAGCAGTGGTCACTGATGTTTTTGGCACCAGGGCTTGGTTTCATGCAAGACAATTTTTTCATGGGGGGAGGGTGGGATTATTCAAGCAGAAAGCACATTACATATAATATTTATTATGTCCCCACTGATCTGATAGAAGGCAGAGCTCAGGCTATAATTAGAGAGAGAGGGGAGAGAGAAGGGTGTGGCTGTAAATGGAGGTGGAGAAGCTTAGATTTCTCGTGGCTGCCTACCCACTGCTGTGCAGCGTGGGTTCCTACCTTGCCAGGAATAGGTGTCTGTCCATAGCCTGGAGGCTGGGGACCCCTGAAGAAAGGAATCAGGGTGAAACAATACAGACGGCTTTATGGAAGGTGGTCTTCGGGTGCTCCTCCAAGTTGAGTGCCTTCTGGTTGGACGCCATGCAGTCCTCATACATGATGGCGCCGCCCTTCTCCTCCCACCAGCGACACTAGAAGTCCATCTTAGAGTGTTCACATAAGTAGGGCACCCAGGACAGCACCACAACCTGCCCGCTTGTGTCTCCAGCAGGTTTGGCACCACCTCCTCAAGGCCAACCACCTAGATGGATTCGTTGTTGGCCACGCTGGGCAGGACATTCGTTTGGGGGGTCCGGGGAGGAGGGACTTAAAGCAGCGGTTACTCCCATGCAAGCTTGGCTGCCACCTGCCGGCTGACTGCAAAATCAGCAGAAATGACTACGGAGGTACGCTGATGAGGGTGCAGTTGGCCTGAGCAGAGGTGGCTGTTGTATAGGGATGGTGAGGAGGGCTGTGGGATATTGACAAGTGGACTAGCGTTGGTGACGTTGGAGACACAGAGAGGCCCTGCTGGATCCTCTGTCCCTGAATGGGCACGGATGCCTAGGGAGCCAGCAAGAACTCGCTGTGGCCCACCCTGGAATGTTATTTCTTGTGGATTTGCTGTCACCTTTCTGATGCGCGGGTGCCCTATGGTCCTAACTACAAGAACATCTGTGCCCACAGTGGACCCAAGGGTCTTGGGTTGTCACAACCACAGCATCTGAATCAAAGAGGTCTGAAGCAATGGCTTGCCAGAAACAGTGATCTGGGTGCCCTGTACAAGTAGGGGAGGGGTAGTCAGGGAACTCTCAGTAGAATTTCCTCCCCCCCCCATATTTGTAAACATTTTATTTTAATTAATTATTTTAATTGGAGGCTAACTACTTTACAATATTGTGGTGGTTTTGCCATACATCAACATGAATCAGCCACGGATGTACTTGTGTCCCCCCATCCTGAAACCCCTCCCACCTCCCTCCCCATCCCATCCCTCAGGGTCATCCCAGTGCAATGGCCCTGAGCACCCTGTCTCATGCATCAAACTTGGACTGGCGATCTATTTCACATATGATAATATACATGTTTCAATGCTATTCTCTCAAATCATGCCACCCTCGCCTTCTCCCATAGCGTCCAAAAGTCTGTTCTTTATGTCTGTGTCTCTTTTGCTGTCTTACATATAGGGTCGTTGTTACCATCTTTCTAAATTCTATATATATATGCATTAATATATTGTATTGGTGTTTCTGACTTACTTCACTCTGTGTAATAGGCTCCAGGTTCATCCAGCTCATTAGAACTGACTCAAATGTGTTCTTTTTTAAAGCTGAATAATATTCCGTTGTGTATATGCACTACAACTTCCTTATCCATTTGTCTGCTGATGGACATCTAGGTTGCTTCCATGTCCTAACTGTTGTAAATAGTGCTGCGATTAACACTGGGGTACATGTGTCTCTCTCAATTCTGGTTTCCCCAGTGTGTATGCCCAGCAGTGGAATCGCTGGGTAGTATGGCAGTTCTATTTCTAGTATTTTAAGGAATCTCCACACTGTTCTCCATAGTAGCTATACCAGTCTGCATTCTCACCAACAGTGTAAGAGTGTTCCCTTTCTTCAAACCTCTCCAGCCTTTATTGTTTGTATAGTTTTTGATGGCAGGCATTCTGACTGGCCGGCGTGAGATGGTACCTCATTGTGGTTTTGATTTGCATTTCTCTGATAGTGATGTTGAGCATCTTTTCATGTGTTTATTAGCCATCTGCATGTGTTTTTTACAGAAATATCATTTGGTTCTTGGTTTCCTTTTATATTTTACTCTGTTATAACTTTTTCAATAAAATTAGTTTTGCTTCTTCTAATCTTAATTCTAGTTTTAATCACTTAATCATCCGTTTTCGTTCTGCTGGACGACTTTTCATGAAGGCCTCATGGTCTGTTTCAAGGCATTCTGCATCAGCCTCTTCACCCTCAGGCTCACAGGCTACTAGTCCAGGCAGCACGATCACATCAAGCAAAGGGATTCTCCTCTTGGACTTAATGGCACTGTGTGTGGTTCACATGTTCATGGGCACATCACCCACCTGCTTTTCATCTATGCCCAGGGTGATCACCTCTGCTTCCTCAGCAACATTTGGGCTGGCCCTGCTCCCAGCTCAGGCATCACTCCCATGTCTCCGTCAGTTTCAATCTGAAGCCAATACTCTCTTCTCCCTTTTATTTTCTTGTTCTCCATATTGCCCTCTGCTAGGTGCCATTCAAGTGTTTGTTTCTGACTCCATCTTGGGCGTTTTCAGCTATTCTGAACTCTTTGCCACCCTGGGATAAATCCCACTTGATCATGGTGTATGATCCTTTAATGTATTGTTAATTACATACATTTATATTGTATTATCGGCCTCCCAGGTTTGTGCGGTGGTAAAGAATCTGCCTGCCAAAACAGGAGATGCTTCAATCCCTGGGTCAGGAAGATCCTCTGGAGGCGGAAATGGCAACCCACTCCAGCATTCTTGACTTGGAAATCCCACAGACAGAGAAGCCTGGCAGGCTACAGTCCATAGGGTCATAAAAGAGTTGGACATGACTGCAGCAACTGAGCACATATTCTATTATGGCAAAGGTGAAAACACCACCTTTGCCACAACAGCAACCAGAAAAATTTACTCCAAAAATAAATCAGTACAAAACAAGTCTGTTTCAGAATTTAAGAAAAGTACAGAAAAAGAAGACTTTACATGAATTTTAAATCCTATTTTAAAATATAAAGGAAATAAATCCATCATTGGCCACATAGCCCCAGTCTGTCACCTGCTCCTACCAGGGAGCACCATTGAGACATTTGGGTCCTGGGCCACACCCAGATTTGCCGGTTTGATTAACTGGTGTCCATTCTTGCATTTTACATGTCGAGCTGGACATCCAACTCCTCTATATAAAACTGCTGCTTTGAATTCCTGACAATGCATATGCCTCTGCCCCAGGTCTGACTCCGTAGTGGATCCATTTCTTCTACTTTAACCTTTGTGCTTTACTGCTTTCACTACAAGTTAATCACTAAAAGGATATTGCCTATAGCTTAAAGTATACATAATGGTTCATCTCCAACATCTCCACCTCCCATGCCTGAGTGTTAAGTTAAAATACCTTTGTTTACGCTCACAGGAAATATCCTGACAAGGCACACCAGTGAATGACTACAGAAAAGAAGAAATGAATATATCCTCTCTGAAGTCTAGCTGGAACAAATATTTACAACAACTCATCATCTTTCCTACTTTACCACCTCATCTCTCCCTCTTTGATCTATTTATCAAAAAAAAAAAAAAAAAAAAGCACCCAACCCACACAGGATGGTTCTTTGGGATATTAGTCAACCATCTTCCTGGTTTGCTGGCTTTTGAAATAAGGCAGCTCTTCCTTCCCCTAACAGCTCTTCTCTCGATTTATTGTCTTGTGAAATGGTGAACAGTAAGAGCATGGATTCAGCAACACTGGTGCCACTATCACCACTGAAACCTCTCAAAGCATGGTTTCTAGTTCCATCTAATTTACACTCTGCACAGATCTGTGCTTCATGTCAATCTGTGAGGCAATAAGCTGAACGTTCCTGGGGCAGCCATCCAAAGGGACACCACTGTACAGTTTCATAGCTTTTAGTGGATCTGCATTCCACTCAGAGAGCACTTCAGCTATTCGGAAACTGTAACCGATGGGTGGTATGGAGCAGCCGCCTTCTTTAGAATTCCAAATTCCGTTAAGGGTTTTTGAGGATTAGCAGTGGGATGCTCCAAAATCTGGTGGTGTCAAATGTCCACATTTGCTGGTGTTAAATGTTCTGATTTGATACCAGCAATTCACCAGTATCCACACCAGCACCACATTCAAATCTCTGTCCAAAAGGTCACAATGCCATTTGTCAGGAAATTGTTTTGGCCTGCTATAGGTCACTGGCTGGTTCCTACTGCCACCACCTGCTGGGGGCAGGTGACGACCAGCTGGATTGTGGATGGATCCACCACCTGGTTTCACTTTTAGAGTAGCTTACACTCCACCACACCAGGGCTAATGCCCAGGAGATGCCAATGGACCCCCCTAGGGTCACTCCAGATGCAGCAGTGCACAGCCAGTGATACTGGGCAGATTCTTCTGGGTCCGCCTTTGTTCACTCCAGACATGGATATGATGCTCGGTGGATTCCAATGGGTCCCTGCCTTGTTTCACTCTAGAGATGGCCACTCTAGCCCTGCTGCCAGGGCTGCTCATTTGGCTGCTCTGGAAGCATCCAGGGTATGGCCTCTGCCACAGCAGCCTCACCAGGTCTGGTTCAGCTAAATGATGTCACCTAGACATCAGTCAGGGCGGGCAGGGAATTGGCCTCAGCTGGAGCCTATGAGTCCGTGAACATTGATGTGTCACTTCTGATGTTCTTTGGGTTTTTACAGTGCAGTCTCCTCCTGTGGCTACTAGATATGCTCCTAGCCAGTTGTGGGTATGGGGTGGGGCAGCAAGTCTGCCCTCAATGTGAAAGTTGCTCAGTCATGTCCGACTCTTCAAAACCCCATGGACTATACAATCCACAGAACTCTCCAGGCTAGAATACTGGCGTAAGTAGCCTTTCCCTTCTCCAGGGGATCTTCCCAACCCAGGAATCGAACCAGGATCTCCTGCATTTCTGGCAGATTTTTTACCAACTGCCCTCAATAGATACAGAGAAAGCTTTTGATAAAATTCAACATCCATTTATGATAAGAACTCTCCATAAATCCAGCAAAGAATCAACAAACCTCAAATAATGAAGGCCATATATGACCAACCAGCAAACATCATATACAATGGTGAAAAACTGAAGGCATTTCCTCTAAGATCAGGAATAAGACAAGGATTGCCATTCTCCCAACATGAACCTGGTGACTGACTTTTCTCACATTCCTAGTCTCTCTTCCACCTAGCTTCACAAAAATTCTCTCCTGCTGAGGTAACCACTGCTGCCCATCTGTCCTACAGAAATTTCTTTACTATCAGTCTAAGGCCCCAGTTTTAGGCAAGTCCAATGTTCCTGCCTTCACAGTCAAAAATATCTGCTTGCCTCACCCAACCTGAGTGGGTCCATGCCTCCATTGCTTCACAAGTGAAGGTGATACCCATATACTGATATATTAATGTTAGAACCTATGATTACAGATTAAGGATGGAAAACTAATCAGTGAAAACTCTTTATAACCATGGTCTCGAAGAGTGAATAGTTACTTTTTTGGGGGAAAAAAATATTAGTAGACATCTAAATGGAAATAAATTTGAGCAAACTCCAGGAGATAGTGAAGGGAAGATAGTGACACCTGGAATGCTGCAGTCCATGAGGTCACAAAAGCTTTGCCACGACTTGGCGACTGAACAACAAGCCATCTAAAAATTCCAAGGGATCATCATGTCAAGTTAGCACTGTAGGTTCACATGAGAAGAACATCCTGTCTAAGCTCCAAACATAAAATATAGTAATGACAGCTAAATCACAAAACATATTTTTAAAATAAAAATATAGCCATAATCGCTTAAAATAGTAAATAAGAGAAAAGAGAAACATGTTCATAGAGCTGAAACAACAAAAAAAGAAACTTAGCAACAGAGGAGACTAAAGTCACTTACCTACTAGGAAACACACAGAGGCATCTAGGAGTTCAACTCCTATGGGGGTAACATAAACCAATAGTATTGAATGTGTGGCAGTATAGTGAAGTTAGGTCATGACAGGAAATCATGAGGTGAGGCAGGGATTTCCTATTTATGCATAGTGACTTTTAATATGCTATGATGACTGTAGCAGCTCAGCTTGGCAACTAGGGTATTGTCAAAGTGGTAGGAAGTAGTAGAAATAGCTATCAAACCAAGACTTGCATCACACCACCCACTGGCTCGAAAATTAGACCTTTGATATTCTCATGGAACAATAAATAGTTCAAGCTGCCAACATAAGAACTGATCCTGAACTGGAGATTGAGCAAATAAAACATAATCCAGCAAGAATTAAAAGGGATAAGAAAAGCAGACAGAATAACTATGATTTTCCCTATTTATGGTAAACTTGTAACAAGTTAAAATTCTAAGACTACAAAAGCAATCTTGAAAATAAAGTAAACAAATTCAACAAATATGAGGTTACAGTNNNGTTACAGTCTCAGAGAAATAATGTAATTTGAAAAAGGACTTGAAAATAAATGCCTAGCATCCACAAAGAACTGAAGGATTAAGGTTATAAAAAGCAAGAACAAGAGTTTATTAAAAAGTTGTGAATCAAAAATGGTAGACGTTAAAAAAAAAATAGAAATCTTATAAATCAAGGCTGTAAACTCTGAAATAAAAGCTCAAAAGATAGCATAAGCTCTCGACTGGGTATGGCCAAAGAAAAAATTTGAGAAACAGACTCAGAATGAAACACCAAGAGACTAAAGAAATTGATACATTGAAAGGGAAGTTAAAAGACCTAGAGAACAGATTTAGAAAAACTCCAGCCAAGACTAATGGCATGATTCCAGAGGTAGAAAGTGTTGAGTATAGAACAATGATTATTGCAAATAAATAAGTAAATAAATAAAATCTTATACAAATTTAAACCATTGTATAATAGTGGTGGCACAAGAAAGCCACTTGCATGCATACTAAACTAAAAGAGTTGACCACCTACTGACTTCGAAAGGAAATAAATAACTATTAAGAAATAACTATACAGAAATACACAAGAACTTATAAACCATAATATTTTTTAATACTGAGAGTTCTTCCAATTAAAATAGCCAAACATAAGCACTTGCTCTTGCTTTGTTCTGAGGCCTTAACAGTGGGAGTAAAATGATTAATTTTAATTCACAAACCAACAAGGACAAAGATACAGGGAGATATGACAAAAAAAAATTTCACAAGACACCTTCAACCTTATTTGCTATCCAGAATATAAGAAATTAGATTTGCATCTTCCAAGGAAGATGGTGATTGCAGCCATGAAATTAAGACGCTTGCTCTTTGGAAGAAAAGCTATGACCAACCTAGACAGCATATTAAAAAGCAGAGACATTACTTTACCAACAAAGGTCTGTCTAGTCAAAGCTGTGGGTTTTCCAATAGTCATGTGTGGATGTGAGAGTTGGACTACAAAGAAAGCTGAGCACTGAAGAATTGATGCTTTTGAACTGTGATGTTGGAGAAGACTCTTGAAAATCCCTTGGACTGCAAGGAGATCCAACTAGTCAATCCTAAAGGAGATTGGTCCTGAATATTCATTGGAAGGACTGATGTTGAAGCTGAAACTCCAATACTTTGGCCACCTGATGCGAAGAACTGACTCATTCGAAAAGACTCTGATGCTGGGAAAGATCAAAGACAGGAGGAGAAGGGGATGACAAAGGATGAGATGGTTGGATGGCATCACTGACATGATGGACATGAGTTTGAGCAGGTTCTGTGAGTTGGTGATGGACAGGGAAGCCTGGCATGCTGCAGTCCATGGGGTTGCAAAGAGTCATACACGATTGAGCAACTGAACTGAACTGAAGGAAGACATTTAGAATATAAATTTCTGTTGAATCTTCTCAGTACAAGAGAAAAGGCCGAAAAACTTTGAAATCATAATTCTCAACAAAACAACCTCAGCAGATACTAAACCTCCTCACTTAGCATTCCTAATCAAATAGAAGGAAACAATCAAGGAACAGAAGACCCATGAAGAAAGCCTCTGACATAAAATATAAACAACAAAACAAATATTTTTAAATATTAATTTCAACCAAGAAGGGCCTATTGTATAGCACAAGAAACTCTGCTAAATGTTATGTGGCAGGCTTGATGGGAGAGGAATTTGGGAGAGAATGAATACATATATATATATATATGGCTGAAACCCTTTGCTGCCNAGAAAAGAAAATTCAAAGAATAGTTTTTAAAAACATTAGAAATAAAAATCATGATAGAGGAAATAAAACACTCAATAGAGGGACTGGTTGATAATGTTAAAGATATCCTCTGAAATATAGACATTAGACAAGAAGACAGAAGACAAAAAAAGTTAAGAAATTATAAAAACCAGCTTTGGAAAGCCAACATTTAAATTGCAGGAGGGAAGGAGAGACAGAGATAGAGATGGGGGTGGGGGTGGTGGTGGCAGGAAGTACTTCACCAATACAATAATTAAAAAAAAAAAATCTCTGAAGGGAAGACCAAATGGAGTTCTCAGCACAGTGGATGAAAATAGATCCACAAAAAAACACAGCATCATCAGAACACTAGAGATGAAAGAATATGAGAAAGAGACACAAAGTATAAATGTTCACAATCAGGAATTCATACTTCTTAACAGTGATTTTGGAAGCTACAAGGGAGTAGAACAACCTTCTGAGGGAAATAAATTATTCCAGGATGACAGTTGCAAACAAAGCCAAGTGAGAAACCAATTAGACTGTAGTAGGACAGAAAAATCAAGGAGCAATTTAAAGATGATAATAAAAATAAAGTAGTGGTTCTAGTGGTAAAGAACCCACCTGCCAATGCAAGAGACATAAGAGATGTGAGTTTGATCCCTGGGTGGGGAAGATCCCCTAGAGAAGGGCATGGCAACCCACTCCAGTATTCTTGCCTTGAGAATCCCATGGACAGAAGAGTCTGGCGGGCTACCATCCATAGGGTCACTAAGATTTGGACACAGCTGAAGTGACTTAGCATACCCACATCATATATGTCTGAATTACTGAGAAGAAATGTAGACAACTGACAGTGTGAACTTAGATTGGTGGTGATAACATGGAAAATAAGCATATTTTTAAAATATAATAATTCCAAGGAAAACAAAAATGTGTACATCCTGTGACTGTGTTAGGTTACATGGCAAAGTGGGATTAAGGTAGCAGATGGAATTAAGGTTGCTAATTAGCGATCCTTAAAATAGGTAGATTATTCGGACTACCTGGGTGGGCCCAATATAATCACAAAGGTTCTTAAAAGTAGAAGCAGGAGGCAGAAGAGTCAGGGTCAGAGTAATATGATGTAAAAAAGACATTGCTGACTTTAAGAAGAAGGAAGGGGCCATGAACCAAGGAATGTAGTGGGCTCCAGAAGCTGGAAAATGCAAGGAAATGAATACTCCCCCAGACTCTCCAGAAAGGAACACAGCCTTGCAAACACCTTGATTTTAGCCCAGGAAAATCTCCAGAATTGTAAGAAGATAAATTTGTGTTGTTTTGACCCATTAAGTATTTGGTAATTTATAATTCAGCAATAGAAAACTAACACTTAGGGCTTCCCTGGTGGCCCAGACAGTAAAGAATCTACTTGCTATGCAGGAGACTTGGGTTCGATTCCTCGGTTGGGAATATCCCCTGGAGAAGGAAATGGTAACACACTCTAGTATTCTTACCTGGGAAATCCCATAGACAGAGGAGCCTGGTAGGCTACGGTCCATGGAGTCACAAGAGTTGGTCATCATTTAGAGACTAAATAGCAACAGCAGCAATAAGAGAACTGGCACCAGTCAACAATATTAAGAATGAACAAGGAGGCAAAAGTACAGATAAAAGAAAATAAAAATATTACTAGAGCAGTAGGGGAAAACCATTATGCCAATAGTTTAAAAATAATGGAAGAGTAGGTATAGCTTCGGAGGAGGCAATGGCACCCCACTCCAGTACTCTTGCCTGGAAAATCCATGGACAGAGGAGCCTGGTAGGCTGGGTAGCTAAGAGTCAGAAATGACTGAGCGACTTCACTTTCACTTTTCACTTTCATGCATTGGAGAAGGAAATGGCAACCCACTCCAGTGTTCTTGCCTGGAGAATCCCAGGGACGGCGGAGCCTGGTGGGCTGCCATCTGTGGGGTCGCACAGAGTCAGACACAACTGAAGCGACTTAGCAACAGCAGCAGCAGGTATAGCTTTAAGAGCTTCCCCGGTGGCTCAGAATGTAAAGAATCCACCTGCAATATAGGAGGTCTGGATTTGATCTCCGGGTTGGGAAAATCCCCTGGAGAAGGGAATGGCAACCCACTCCAGTATTCTTGCCTGGAGAAGTCCATGGACAGAGGAGACTGGCAGGCTACAGTCTATGGGGTTGCAAAGAGTTGGATACAACTGAAGTGACTACCACTTTCATTTTTTACCATATCAACAAACTTTAAATGATTACTTCAATCAATACAGAAGAGGTATTTGAAAAAAAATCCAGCATATATTCATCATAAAATCCATCAGCAAACTATTGATAGAAAAGAATTCTCTCAAATTTATAAATGGCATGTAAGAAAAATCTAAAACTGACTTCACAGTGAATGGTAAATGGCTGAATATTTCCCCCAATAAAATCAGGAGAAAGGTAAGGAGCTCTGCTCTGACCATTTCAATTCAGCATTCTACTAGAGGTCCTATCCAGTTCAAATACAGCAAAAACAAAACAAAATAAGAAAAAATATACAAATTAGAAAAGAGGAAATAAAACTGTCATTATTCCTAGATAACATAATCATGTACATAGAAAATCCCAAAACTCCTTTAAAAAAATAAAAGTTACTAGAATAATTGAGTCTTTTAAGGTCATACGATACAAGCTCAATATATAAAAATTAACTGTATTTATGTATACTAACAATAAATGTTGAAAAATTGTCAGGGAGGAGTTCAAGATGGCAGAGTAGAAGAACACAGAGTTCACCTCCCCCCACAAGTACATCAAAAATACATCTAAATGTGGAACAGTTCTCACAGAATACCAACTGAAAGTGGGCAGAAGAACTCATGCAACGAAAGCTGCAAGAAAGAACCTCACATAACTGGGCAGGACTAAAGGAGAAAAAAAAAAGAAATGAAGAAAATGAAAATGAGACCTGCACCCCTAAGAAAAAACCAAGAATGAGGAAAGAAAGATTAGCTCACCTTGGGAACCTCCTTCACTGTCTAGTAGATTAACCAGGTATAGGGAGGTGCAGGGGCCTGGAATTTGCCTAGAAGAATGTACATGGGCTAACTTGCTGCCAAGCAGGATGAGGGACTAGTACTGATACCACAAGGTAAAGAAAGAGAAAAGGGAATCAAAATGTATTTGAAGAAATTATGGCTGGAAACTTCCCAAACCTAAAAAAGGAAATAGATATCCAGGAATAGGAAGCACAAATGGTCCCCAGCAAGATGAACCCAAACAGACCCACCCTGAGATATATCAAAATTAAAGTGGCAAAGTTCAAGATAAAGAGAGGATTCTAAAGGCAGTGAAAGAAAAACAGACAATCAGTTAAAAGGGAATCCCCATAAGGTTGTTAGTACTTTCCTGGTGGCTCTGTGGTAAGAATTCACCTGCCAACACCAGAGACACAGGTTCGACCCCTGGGTCAGGAAGATCCCATAGAGAAGGAAATGGCAACCCACATAAGTATTCTTGCCTGAAAAATCCCATGGACAGAGGAGCCAGGTGGGCCACAGTTCATGGGGTTGCAAGAGTCGGACATGATTTAGTGACTAAACAATGACAACAACATAGGGTTACCAGCTGATTCCTCTGCAGAAACTTTGCAGGCCAGAAGGGAGTAGCAAAATATATTCAAAGTCCTGAAATGGAAAAACCTGCAACCTAGGATACACTGCCCAGCATGATTATCATTTAGAAAAGAAGGAGAAAGAATTTCTCAGACAAGCAAAAAACTAAAACAATACAGCAATACTAAACCTATCCTAAAAGAAATATTGAAAGGTCTTTTCAAAATAGAAAAGTATGACTCTATAGGAAAAGGACTATCACAACAGGAAAGGCAAATATATAAAAGGATTGAAGATTACTTAAATGAGCCAGTTCAGTTCAGTCGCCCAGTTGTGTCCAACTCTTTGCGACCCTATGAATCACAGCATGCCAGGCCTCCCTGTCCATCACCAACTCCCAGAGTTTACTCAAACTCATGTCCATCGAGTCAGCGATGCCATCTAGCCATCTCATCCTCTGTCTTCCCCTGCTCCTCCTGCCCCCAATCCCTCCGAGTATCAGAGTCTTTTCCAGTGAGTCAACTCTTCACATGAGGTGGCCAAAGTATTAGAGTTTTAGCACACAGGCTTAAAAAATCAAAAAATTGTGAAAGCAATTATAATTACAATTATCAGCAAAAGGATAAACATAAAGATTTAAAACAGGACATCAAAATCACAAAACGTGGGGGAGGAGAATAAGAAAATGTATATTTTTGAGAATGTGTTTAAGCTTACATGACTATCAGTCTAAAGCAAGTAGATATAGTTATGGGTTAATATACTTGATAACCAGGGTAACCACAAATCAAACACATAT
>SJYQ01033941.1:0-44984 GCA_006410935.1 Redunca redunca
GCAGAAAGAGATGTTTTTCTGGAACTCTCTTGCTTTTTGCATGATCCAGCAGATGTTGGCAATTTGATCTCTGGTACCTCTGCCTTTTCTAAAACCAGCTTGAACATCAGGAAGTTCACTGTTCACGTGTTGCTGAAGCCTGGCTTGGAGAATTTTGAGCATTACTTTACTAGCTTGTGAGATGAGTGCAACTGTGCGGTAGTTTGAGCATTCTTTGGCATTGCCTTTCTTTGGGATTGGAATGAAAACTGACCTTTTCCAGTCCTGTGGCCACTGCTGATTTTCCAAATTTGCTGGTATATTGANAGCACTTTCACAGCATCATCTTTCAGGATTTGAAATAGCTCAACTGGAATTCCATCACCTCCACTAGCTTTGTTCGTAGTGATGCTTTCTAAGGCCCACTTGACTTCACATTCCAGGATGTCTGGCTCTAGGTGAGTGATCACACCATCATGATTATCTGGGTCTTGAAGCTCTTTTTTGTACAGTTCTTCCATGTATTCTTGGCACCTCTTCTTAATATCTTCTGCTTCCTTAGGTCCATACCATTTCTGTCCTTTATCGAGCCCATCTTTGCCTGAAATATTCCCTTGGTATCTCTAATTTTCTTGAAGAGATCTCTAGTGTTTCTCATTCTGTTGTTTTCCTCTATTTCTTTGCCTTGACAGCCAATAGCCCCAGCTAACTACCAGACACATGCATGAGGCCATCTTGGACCATTCAGTCCCTATCAAGCCCCAGATGACAACATTGCGAAGTGGTTGAGATCATTTGCTCTGGAGGCAGACTAGGTTTTGAGTCCCCACTCTACTACTTACTAACTGTAAATGTGTAACCTTGTATAACCTAGCTGTATAACTGCTCATGTCTTTGATGGTAATAAGAACATGTTGCTAAGTTTGCTTATATGTTAAATGGAGGTAAGAGTATCTGCTTTAGAAAGTTACAGTGAAAGTAAATATCTGTAAAACATTTCAAACAGCACTTGAAACATGTAAGTGCACAATACATTATTATTACCTTAATACCTCTGGACATCTCAAACCTCTAGGACCCTCTTTGGACCCTAATTTGGGAAATACTTACCTAGCTATCATCATTTGATACATATATCGTGTGTACTACCTGGATCCCTTATCCACTGTTTCTCTGAACACTTGAATACCCTAAATATGAATAAATGAAGGAGATGGGGCAGGGTCCGTGTATGGAGCTATGGAGAAAGGTAGGATAAAGCAAGTCTAGCTGTGGTCAGCAAGAGGAAGGCTGTGAGGAAATGGGAGGGTGCTGAGCAGGTAGCTTCAACAGATTGGAGAAGGTTAAGAAGTGAAAGATGGAGAGAAGGAGGGCCCAGAAGGCAGTCTTGGCTGGGCTCACAGAAGCTGCTCTTCACTTTTCAAGATGACAAAGATGAAAACATCGTGCCTCGGTTAACAATCACTGTCTCCCCTCATGAAAAATTGTTGCTGAATCAGCAGTCCACAATAGGTTACATCATGCAGGTGCTGTCCAGATCTCCTGGCATCCCTGTTCATGGTATGGCACAAGGCCATGTTCTGTCTACATCTTATGATATGTTATATACCCAGCTATTGCTGTCCACTTTATTTTATTTTTTTAAGAGTTTTTTTAATGTAGACCATTTTAAAAGTCTTGATTGTTACATATTAGTTCTGTTTTATGGTGTTTTTTGTTTGTTTGTTTGTTTGTTTTTTGGCTGCGAGGCATGTAGGATCTTAGTTCCCTGACCAAGAATTGAATCTGTGGTCCCTGCATTGAAAGCATGGAGTCTTAACCACTGGACCTCAAAGGAAGTCCCTTTTGTTGTTTGGTTTTGAAGGAAAATAAGGCATCAATTCAGACTTTATTGAATAACTTTTAAATAGACATTTTATTAAATTATCTTCTAACACATTGTTGTTGTTGTTTAGTGACTAAGTCATGTCTGCCTCTTTTGCAACCCAACAGACTATAGCCCGCCAGACTCCTCTGTCCATGGGATTTCCCAGGCAAGAATACTGGAGTGGATTGCCATTTCCTTCTCCAGGGAATCTTCCCAACCAAGGGATCAAACCTGCATCTCCTGCACTGGCAGGCAAGTTCTTTACCACTGAGACACTATGGAAGCCCCTTCTAACACATACCTGTGTTATCTGATATTCAAATAATATTGACTCTTCCCCTCTCTGTACCAGCCACCAAGCTAGGACTGGAAGTATAAAAATAAAAAATATTTTCTTTAAGGCCAGATTTTCCATTTCAGACCAAATATTTTCGCTGTTATTAATCACAGCTGCTTAACAGAATTGATTCTCAGGGTGTGAGAGGATTATTCTTCCTTGTCCCCTTAAAATTGAGGGTGGCCATGTGACTTGCTAGGGCCAATGAATGGAAACCTGACTGACACATTTTCACCTCCAGATACAGGCCCTTAATTGCTCGTGCTTAGCTACGCAGCTCTGTCCTCCCCTAGCATGGTAAGAGTCACAACATGTGTTGAAATGGAAGTTCCACGAAACTGAGGCAATAAGGAGTAGTGAGGCAATACAGGAGGACAGCTGCCCTAGAGAGTTGCCCAGTTCACAGCAGATTTTACATGACAGATAAATAAACTTTTTTTGTGTTGAGTCAGTGTGATTTAGACAAAAACTTCCATATTGTTATGACTAGTACAGCTCCTCCTTTGTTTCTTACCTTGAATGCCTGCTTTCATTCCTTCTATTTTCTTTAAAAGGATATTTTGGCTCCCAGGTGTTTGATTTTCCTCAGGCTTAAGATACAGGGAAACAGGATCCTCTTTCCCTTTGTCTGGTTTCTGTGCTTTATGTGGGCCTGGGGCCACAGATAAATATTTGGGAGTCTATAGCATTAAGGGGCAATGGCACCCCACTCCAGTACTCTTGCCTGGAAAATCCCATGGACAGAGGAGCCTGGTAGGCTGCAGTCCATGGTGTCACTAACAGTCGGACACGACTGAGTGACTTCACTTTCAGTTTTCGCTTTCATGCATTGGAGAAGGAAATGGCAACACACTCCAGTGTTCTTGCCTGGAGAATCCCAGGGATGGGGGAGCCTGGTGGGCTGCCATCTGTGGGACTGCACAGAGTCAGACACGACTGGAGCGATTTAGCAGCAGCAGCAGCATTAAGAAAAAGTGGGAAATGACTGAGCAACTGATTCCAAATAGGGAAATGAGTACATCAAGGCTGTACATTGTCACTCTGCTTATTTAAGTTATATGCGGAGTTCATCATGCAAAATGCTGGGCTGAATGAAGCACAAGCTGGAATCAAGATTGCCAGGAGAAATACCAATAACCTCAGATATGCAGATGATACCACACTTATGGCAGAAAGCAAAGAAGAACTAAAGAGCTTCTTGATGAAAGTGAAAGAAGAGAGTGTAAAAGCTGACTTAAAACTCAACATTCAGAAAACTAAGATCATGGCATCCAGTCCCATCACTTAATGACAAATAGATAGGGAAACAATGGAAACTGTGAAAGATTTTATTTTGGAGGCCTCCAAAATCACTGCAGATGGTGACTGCAGCCATGAAATTAAAAGATGCTTGCTCCTTGGAAGAAAAGCTATGACCAACCTAGACAGCATATTAAAAAACAGAGGCATTACTTTGCCAATAAAGGTCTGTCTAGTCAAAGCTGTGGTTTTTCCAGTGGTCATGTACAGATGTGAGAGTTGGACCATATGGAGAGTTTCTGGCCAAAGTATTGGAATTTCAGCTTCAGCTTCAGTACTTCCAGTGAACATTTATGGTTGATTTCCTTTAGGACTGACTGATTTGATCTCCTTGCAGTCCAAGGGACTCTCAAGAGTCTTCTCCAGCACTGGTTCATTGTAGTAGCAGCCTCAAAAAAGTATAGAAATTGGAGACACAGGTATCTCTGAAGGTAGAAATATAATTGAACTAAAATCAGAAGACCTGGGTGAAAATTTTTAATGGAGCAGTTATAAACTCAGATTCCATGCAGCTGGAACATTGCCATTCCTTCACCCCAGGAGAAATCTAGATGTTTACTAGTGGAGAAACACTAGCTTGGGGGCTCCAGGAATACCCGAGGGTAAGGCAAGCCATCCACAAACAAGGAGGTTAAGTGAATGCCACCGACTGACTTATGAATCACTTATCTCTCTCCCGCTCTGCTTCAGCAACACCATTAGCCATACTGTTGTTACAAAAATGTGTGGGATCGGCTGCTCGCCACTTAAAAGCCAATAAATAGGCTAGGCTTGTGGAAAGGAAAGTTTGCTTTATTTCAGATACCAGCAACTAGAGGGGAGTAACAGACGTCTGTCCAAAGGCCTACTCCCGCACTGACAAGCAGGGTGTAAGAGCTATAGACAGAGGAAGGGTGTTACATGCAGAAACAGCACAGTCAGCTCTGACAATCATCTTGAAACTGGTCATGCAGTGTTCTAACCAGTGTCATCTGGATTGTTTTAGGTACAGTTAATTTTCAGTCCCAGGGTCAGTTTGTTTCCATTTCCTTGAGGCCAGTTTTCAGAATTGTGGCAGCTAATGTCATGGCTGCAGTCTGGTCATCATGTAGTTAACTTCACCTGGTTGGGGGGCGGGGTTCAGTATCTATAAAACAGTTCATAGGATATGGCTCAGAATATTATCTATAGCCCTTGAGAAGGAACTAAAGGTCCTTGACTTTGCTTAATGACTATGTTATTATTGTTTGGTCTCCTTTGACTGTTTTCCTTTGTTTCTGCATTTTCTTATTTCTCTGATAACACTTATTCTTTGACTAAAGTTTTCCATAGACAAAGGGCAGGCAAAGGACACGAAGGGATGTATCATAGGTCCTGTTCTGTTTCATTATTCCACCCTGAAAATCCAATAAGAGAGTACAACCGGGCCACCTTCAGTTAACTGGGCCACCTTCAGTTAACCGGGCTACCTTCAGTTAACCGGGCCACCTTCAGTTAACCGGGCCACCTTCAGTTAACCAGGCCACCAGTTAACCAGTTTCACTCGTCTCAGTTGCCAGCTTTTTGTTGTCTTACTCTTAAATACAAAATATGAGCTAACAACCTAAATTCACTAGTCAGCTGAAGAAAGCCTTCAAGATGGAAAAACACAACTGAATTAAAAAAAAAAAAAGGACCTCTGAGGACATGGGGAGCAAAATAAAACTTTTGAAAATGCATAACATTAACATGTTTGCAAAATAAGGAAAGAGATACCTCATCTGTGGAAAAATAGGAGTATGTAAAAGTAAAAACATCCAGGAACTTCCCTCGTGGCCCAGTGGCTAAGACTCTGTGCTCCCAATGTATGGGGCACCAGTTTGATCCTTAATCAGGAACTAGATCTCATGCTGCAGCTAAGAATTCGCCTGTCACAACTAAAGTTCCTGTGTACTGCAACTAATACTCAACACAGCCAAATAAATAAAATACAAATAAATAAATATTTTTAAAAGTAAGAACATTCAAAAAACTGACTTGAAAATTAAAACATGACAAAGTGAAAAATGTAGCAAAATTGGAGGATAAACCGAGAAAAAACTTTAAAAGTAGATGATAGATAATAGATGTAAAACAGAAGGTAAGTGACAACATTATAGAATCAGGTCAGGAGGCAGACGAGAGCTGAAGAAGATAAAATAGTTTTTTAAAAACAAGGGAGAAAATTGTCAAATCTGAAGGAAAGTTCCTAAAGTTAAGGTCATTTGTTCCCAGATCAAGAGTTCATTGAGGGCTCAGAACACTAGATGAGAAAAGACCCACTGCAAATCCTGTCGTGATGACATTTCTGATGACTGCTGCTGCTGCTGCTAAGTCGTGTCCGACTCTGTGCGACCCCACAGACGGCAGCCCACCAGGCTCTCCCATCCCTGGGATTCTCCAGGCAAGAACCCTGGAAGATTCTAATGTTCCCAGCAGTGGTAAAGCCAAAGGTTGTCAAGGGAGTTTCAGTAAAAAGTAATCTCATTAGAATGGCATCCAGATTTTCAACAGCATTGCTGAAAGCCAGAAGTCAACAGAGAAATAACTTTAGAATCCTGAGGGAAGTAATTTCCAATCTAGTATTCTGTATCCAGCAATCTAGTGTGAGGGTTGTTTCAGACACTGAAATCCGAAAGTGTCTATGTCCCATCCATCTTATCAGAAGACACTGGAAGATGCACTCCATCAAATTGAAGGGACAAACCAAGAGATACAAGAAATGAGAAGTCACAGAGTGTCTAGAAAGCATCAGGTCTGCCTGGGAACAAGGCAATGGAAGGTTTTGGGAGGTGGGTCTCTAACAAAGAAATGGAGTTAATACATTTTTCTGATGTATTTGAAATATTAAAGGGGAGTTACACTTCTGGGTGAGAGTTTGGGAGTGGATGAGCAATACAAAATTAAGTAAACTGAAACATTGTTAACTATAGTAATAAGTTACATTAGGGAGAAATTATAATTTAAAAGTTACAGGTAATTAGTATATACAGGATTATAATAATAGTAAATACTGATCTAACCAAAAATTATGATAAATCTGAACTAGGCAGATGGCAAAGAGTCAGACATGACTTAACGACTGAACAACAAAAACAGCAAGGCAGATGGGCAAGGAGAAGGATCTTAATCAACTCTGACTGCCATAATAAATGCCATAGACTGCATGGCTTACACAACAGGAATTTATTTCCCTCAGTTTTGGTAGCTGGAAGTCCATGATCAAAGTATCAGCAAGGTAGATTTCCTTTTAAGACCTCTTGTCTTTGCCTTCAGGCAGCCACCATCCAGCTCTGTGCTCACATAACCCTCTTCCTTATGCAAATGTGTGAGAAAAAAGCTGTCTGGTGTCTCTTCTTATAAGGGTGCTCTTCCTATCACGAGGGCCCCACCCTCATGACCTTATCTAATCCTAATTACCTCTCCCAAACCCCACCACCAGATAATATCACATTGGAACTTAGAGCCTCAACATATAACTTTGTGGGAGACACATTCAGTTCCTAATCAAAAGTGTGTTTAAGTGTTTATACTGGACATGTGCTGTGGGACAAGGAAGTGGGAGTGAAAAAGCTAAATCTTTCTCCTAGTCAGCATAGCAGGTAGCGTCACAATAGAACACAGGTGGTTGTCCCCTCTAAATAGTATCACTTGAGGGTTTATTTGCAAAGGAATGGATGTAGAGAAGTCACAAGAGAGAGTGCAGTAACCCAGGGTTTAGAAGCCATTGCACTGTTACCAGCCTTGGGCTCACAGGGATGAGTGGAAAAGTGCATGGGGATCACAATCTAGAATAAGAATCTAGATTGAAAGAGTTTAGAAAGTCTTCTGTTGAGGACACAGCCTGCTGGATTAGATGGTCAAGGAGGGAGTCAGGGGAATAAACGTTCTGATCTCGCAGTCTTTTCTCTCTCTCTCTGATCTCCTCTCCAGGTTCTCCCAATAGGAGAAACACAAACTCATCTGGAAGCCAAAAGGCCCATTCATCAGCCTACTGATGTGGTCCACACAGATGAGTTTCTCTGAATGGAGAGCAAGGAGAAGGGTAGAGAATAGATCCAGAGGACACAAAGGAGATAGCCAACACAATAAGAAAGCCAAAAAACAAAGAAATCAAAGGCATGATCCTCTTATGTACCCAGCAGAGAATTCTCAAAGAGTTGAAAATAGTTGCCTTTGTGAAATAAAAATCAGAAATTAGATCAGGGTTGGGAACTGCTTTATATATGAGTGAGTAAGTGAAAGTTGCTCGGTCATGTCCAACTCTTTGCAACCCCATGGACTGTAGCCCACCAGGTTTCTCTGTCCATGGGATTCTCCAGGCAAGAATACTGTAGTGGGTTGCCGTTCCCTTCTCCAGAGGATCCTCCCAAATCAGGGATTAAACCCAGCTCTCCTGTTTTATCTTCTAGTTTTGCTTCCTTTTGGTCTTTACCCTTTTGGTCTTTGGGAACTGTGCATATGTGTAACAGCATCTACCATACCTCTTCATTTTAGCTTACGCTGGATTTGAAGAGCCAAAACAGGAAAACACTTAAAGAGACCTGAGACTCTCACAGAGGAATAAATTAGAGCTGCTGTTTCTTTTAGCTTTGCCTTCCTGTTCTTTATTATTATTTTTTTAAATGTAATCTCTCCTTTTATCAACCTTCATCATTTTATACTATAAGAAAGTGAAATCACTAAAGGCAAATAACCTTATGAATCTGCTGAATGTGAAGAGAAAAGGCCATGGTATAGATGAATGGATTAAGAGGGAGACACCTAACTCTAGGGGTTTACAGCTGGTAAAAACTCAGGCTTTGTTGTACAATAAGTATCATTATGTGTTACACAATGACTGGGTACTGATTATAAACTTTGTAGAACAATTTGAGTTTTACAAACTAAATGTGAATTTGACAGAAGTAATTTTTAAGTGCTCTTTGGATTTGGAATGAGAAAATCATTGATAACATTTTGCCATGCAATTTCAGTTAAGTGCTGGGAGCTGAGGTCAGATTATAGTGGGTTAAGGAGAGAGGCTAACACGAGTGGGTGTGCAGCCAAATGTTATTAATCAAATGTTTAAATAATGTCTTTAATAGCTAGTCTTTTTGTTTAGCTAGGTCAAAGGTGTGGTGCATGGATTTGTGTTTTAATGAGCTCTGCATATTGGGCCCACATATATAATTCATGTGTCTAGTATATTCATGTGAAGTTTTAGGATTCAAAACTTTGTTTTGTGCTTTTAATTATTAAAATGGTTTCTGGCTGTTGTACACCTTCTCAACTCAAAGCCAAAATTTGAACCTTCTTTGACCTCTTCTTTCAATTCTAACATGTCCTTGCCAAATGCTATACATTCTACCTGTTAAATGTTTTCAGCTCCTTCTTTCCACCCTGGGCAACCCTGACAGAGTGTAAGCCATCATGATTTGTTGATGTCAGTATGAGACTAACTCCTTCTGTAAGCCTCTAAATTCCATCTCCAGTGGGTCCCCTTGTTAAATAAAATTTCCTGGTCTTATTTAAAACTATTCTTTCAGCCACAGGTCTTATTACTTCCCCTTTCTCAAGCCAAACACTCCTTTGGTGCTTACCAAGAGTTCCACTCCCCAGGACTGTGTTCACACTGCCCCTTCTGCTTGCAGCACCTTCACTCTCATTTTCTCTGTGTACCAAATCATTCCCAGTCTTCAGGACCCAGTTCTAATGTCTTGAATTGCTTCTGGAGATGCTTTCCAGGAAGGCATGAGCTCTGTTTCCAACCACCACCACCACCCTCTGCCCCCCACCATCACTTTCTCTGAAAGAAATCCTTGTATTCTAATCCTTGGAGTGTTTCACTTAAAAGCAACTTGAAGAAAACTTCCCTAATTCATCTTTGTTTACCTTGAGCAGCTAGCATGGCATCCTGTACATACACACACTCAATATATTTGTTGAATTTTAAATGAAATAACCAATCAGTATTTTTCCTACTTTATTGATAATATAACTGTTATACCAAAAGTTTCACATAATTAATGTATATCTTTTGGTGTGTGCTCAGGCACATCAATAATGTCTGACTCTTTGCAACCCTACTGACCATAGCCCACCAGGCTCCTCTACCCATGGGAATTCTCCAGGCAAGAATACTGGAGTGGGTTGCCATTCCCTCTTCCAAGGGATCTTCCCAACCTAAGGATTGAACCTTATGTCTTCAGCATTGGCAGGCGGATTCTTTACCACTAGTGCCACCTGGGAAACCCATATCATTTGGTCAGTTTGACAAATTTATACACTTATGGAACCATCACCAAAATCAAGGTAATAAACATATCCATCCCCTCCAAAATTTTCCTTATATCTTTTTGTTTTAGTTTTGGCTTTTGGTAAGATGACCTAACATGAAATCTACCTTCTTAACAAATTTTAAGCACATGACATCTCGTTAGCTATAGGCTTTGTGTTGTATGGAAGATCCCTGAAACTTACCCATCTCATATAAATGTAACTTTATATGCATTGAACGACTCCCCTATTCCTGTCCCCCTGTCCCTTGGTAACTACCACTCAGCCAGTCAATATTTGACTTTATGATATGTTGGAGTCCAGCTCCAGCAGCCAGGGGATCAGCCTGAAGGGATGAGTGGTGTTGGTGGGAAATGATGTAGCCTCTGACTCGAGGTACAGGACTACATGTTTATTTCAAGCATCAGGTTCTCTTTTATACTTTGACATTTTCATTTCCCCCTCACCCAGATTATTGTCTCATTGTTGCCCTTCAAACAGAGTTCCTGCTTCAGCAACTCTCTCAGAATCATGTTTACCTGTGATTACATTGTAACTCATGCTTATGCCTGGGCGGCATACCACATGCCTCAGTTTATTTCTTGTCTTTCTAAATCCTGCTTGCCCCTAGTATCTTAAGCCACTATCTCCTAAAAGACTTCTAGCTATTCTTAATTATTCCTAAACCCTAAGCTCAGCAAACTTCCTTTGCCATAAACATTTCCCTCACAAACAGGTCTCAGATAACAATCCTTCCAATGGCCTCAAGCTGCGGCCTATGTGCTCATCCTGGGACATTCTTTGTAAAAATCCTTGAACAAATGCCAATGGTTACTTTATAGATTATTTTCTGGGCACATCTGCAGAAGGCTTTGTGCTTTCTCACCCTTCTCTCAAGAACAATAAGCACCTTAACATTCTTTCCAGCCAACTCAACCGAAGAAGAAACAAGTCAGAATCACAAGAGCTAACTCCTTCATCCCGGGTCTGTGCCTGCGGAATGAGGAGAGGGGGCTGGGGCCGTGCCTCCATTTTGTCAGTAATGCCTAACATGGCTCCCGACAATGATATACTGTATATATTTGAAAGGCAAAAAAGAGCAGTGATCTTAAGAACTGCTGTCATAATAAGACCAGCTAACTTCAAACCCCAGGTCCCAGGAAGACAGGAAAATATTATATGGTTTTTAAGGAAAAGATAGAGAGTAAGGCAACTGAAAGGTTCTATTAAAACTGAGAAGCCAAAACCGATATTGTGGCCACCATGTAAATAAAGTATGAGTACAAAGGTATTGGAGTTAGATTGACCTTAGTTAAAATCTTGCCTCTGCCCCCAAGGGCTGCATTTTCTCAGACCAGTTAGCTTCTTTGAACCTTCTTTCCTTGGTTTCCTTCTTGGAAAAATTTATGCAATAATGTTACCTACCTCCCAAAGTCATTCATATATTTAAGTGAGATACAAGCATAGGTCATTTTATTGCACTTTGCTTTATTGCACTTTGCAGTTACTGTGTTTTGCAAATTGAAGGTTTGTGGCTACCCTGCTTCAAGCAAGTCTTCCGACACCATTTTTCCAACAGCATTTGCTCATTTCATGTCTTTGTATTTTGGTATTTCTGTCGATATCACAAACCTTTACATTATTATTATATATACTATAATGTTCTGTGATCTCTGATCTTTGATATTACTACTGCACTCACTGAAGATTCAGATGATGGTTAGCATTTTTTAGCAGCAAAGTATTTTTAAATTAAGGCTGTACATTGTTTTTTAGATATAATGCTATTGCACACTTAGTATAGACTACAGTATAGTGAAAGTATAACTTTTATATGCACTGGGGAACCAAAAATTCATGTGACTTGCTTTAGTGAGATATTTGCTTTATTTTGATGGTCTGGAACTGAACTCATATAATGTCGCCAAAGTATGCCTGTAATACACATGAAGAGTTTTGCAGAATGCCTGGAATACATCATGTACACTTTGTAAATGATAGATTCTTTTTTTATTATCAGTGTTGAGAGCTGTTAGGCAGTTGTCAAGAACACTCACTAGTTTTTAACCAAACGGAGCTGGGTAGTTCTTATTAAAAGTGATGAGGGAGGGGACTTCACTGGTGTTCCAGTCTCTAAGACTCCTCACTGTGAATGTAGGGGCCCAGGTTAGATCCCTGGTCAGGGAACTCATCCCACACATCACAACTAAGATTCTACATGCCGCAACTCAGAAAGCTTCTGTACAGCGTAGGAAACAATCAACAAATGGAAAGGCAATTTGTAGAATGTGAGAAAGTATTTGCATACTATGTATCTGATAAGGAGTTAATAACAAAAATATATAAATAACTCTTATAACTCGATAGGAAAAAAATAAGAGGTAAAAATGGGTAAAGAGCCTGAAAAGACATTTTCCCAATGAAGACATTCAAATGGCCGATAGGTATATGAAAAGGCATTTAATATCATTAATCATCAAGGAAATGCAAATCAAAACCACAATGAGATATCACCTCACACCTGTTGGCATGATTAGTACCAAAAGACAAGAGTTGGCAACGGTTGGATAAAAGAGAACCCCTCTTGCATTGTTGATGGTAATGTAATCTGATCCAACAATTATGGAAACAGTATGAAGATTCCTCAATCTGGGTATATCAAAAGGAAATGAAATCAGGATCTTGAAGAGAGATCTTCTCTCCCGTGTCCATTACAGCATCATTCACAATAACCAAGATGTGGAAACAACTAAAGTGTCCTTCAACAGATGAACTGATTAAAACAAAGTGGCATATTGCTAAAATAAAATAAAATGAAGACTGCTTGAAAATCCTTCAGGCAGACAAAACCACTTAAGCCACATAAGCAAAACTCAAATGCAGCTTGTTTGATGTATGTAAGCAAAACTCAAGTTAATTCTTCCTCCACTCTTTCCGGTTGCTATAAAGTTAAAGAATTAGTTCTGCTGATCAGTTTCATAGTAATAGCAAATTATTATTTAGTATTCACAACATGAAAGACACTGTGCTAAGTACATACTTCATCTCATTTAATCCTGTTAGCCTTGCAAAAGTAGCTTTTGTTATCTTTGGCTTGTAGATAACAGTAATATTGATCCTTATAGTGGAAACATTTTTGACTGCTTGACATGGCCCAGGCACTATGTTAAACCTTTGATATAGATTGCCTCTCTTTATTTTTATTAATAACACTATGTGGTAAGAACTATTTTTAATCCCCATTTTTTAGATGAGAAACTAGAAGTACAGGCAGATTAAGTAACTTGCCCAAGGTCAAACAGCTAATAAATGAGACAGATTCAGACCTCTGTTCTCTGTGATTCTAGTTCAAGCTTATTCCCCTCAAAAGCCTGGCCCAAGTTTAGGAACAGACATACCTCTGTGTAAGTCTCAAGGTTCCTCAAAATCAAAAAGTCTGTTTTCCCTCTTGATAGCTCCAGCAGCAATTTCCTTCAATAAATCATCTGTTGCCTCACATTTAATGACTATGTTAATCTCCAGTTTGAATTTTCCCTTATCATTACCTGTTTTAACTACCTCAAATGATTTCTCCATGTAATGTTGTCCTTGAGGCATTGGAAAATATATCATTTGAGAAAAAGTTGTGTAAGATAACATACAAAATATGTTTAGGGTATTATCTTAGTCTCCATTGAGACTAACCATAGCACAATACGTTAAACAGGATTAATATATTTCCACTTTTCCACTTGCAAATATTTATTGGCAACTTCCTCTATGCTTAGCTTTGTACTTGACATTCTGACCTCTCAGATCCATGATGTCATTCCCCCCAATGATTCTTTACTCCTTCTTTCTTTAGCCACTAATCCCCATGGTCATACCTGGCCTGGCCATCACAAATAATGTCAATACTTTGAACTTCCCTGATGGTCCAGTGGTTAAGAATCTGCTTGCCAATGTAGGGGACACAGGTTCTATCCCCGGTCCAGGAAGATTCCACCTGCCACAGAGCAATTAAGCCTGTGCACCACAATGAAGAGTAGCCCTCACTCACTGCAACTAGAGAAAGCTCACACAGCAACAAAGACCCAGTGCAGCCAAATGTTAAATAAATAAATGTTTTTTAAATGTCAAATCTTCAACGTTCAATTAATGCACTCCTCTCTCTGATCATCATGTTCTATTCTTTTAGACATTCTTATTTTTACTCTTCCTCACTCTAGTTTTTGACCCTATGGGAAACTTCAGTCCATTGACTCTACCACTTTTTTATTATCCATCAATCATCTTATGTCTTCCCTTCTCTTTGAGCCCATCTTCTAATAAGGCTATTACACAGCCTTATAATGACTCCCTTTGAAACACTGTTAACTTGCTTGCTTTTCTCTCTCTCCATACTCCTTATTTGGCAAGTTGTCAACTGGCTAAACTCAAGTATTTGCCAGGCATCCACTCAGGCTCCCGAGTTTTTAAATTTTTTTGACTGCACCACGTGGCATGTGGAATCTTAGTTTTGCAACCAGGGATCAAACCTTTGTCCCCTAATACGGAAGCACAGACTCTTAACCACTGGACTGCCAGGGGAGTCCCTCTCCCTTTACAACAGAGGAGGGGTTCCTTCTCTCATTAGAGGTGTGGTCTATGGATCTTGCTTGCCCAGGCAGACCACTGCTAGTGTGAATCCCCAGTTTCTTGCATCTTTAAGTTCTCCCCACTGGATAAAGCATAAAGGCATCTCCCATTATCTTTCATCTTTAAAATAAATCTCTTGAGCACACTTATTTATAGCTTCTGCCCATTTGTCTGTTTCACTTCAGACCAGAGGTGTTTGTGCTCAGCATGTCCACTTCCACACTTCACACTTACTCTTTAACCTGCTCAGTTATATTCCCATCCCACCACTGCCCTGAAACATCTTTTATCTGACAATAAGGGCAGTGTTGCCAGATCCAGTGTTCACTTTTCTATTTTGATTTTCCTCCAAATTGCAAAGGTTTATGAGATGATGAACTAGCCCCCTCATGTTAGAAATGCTCTTATTTTTTTGATGGTGCTAGAAGTCATGTGGGATCTTAGTGCCCAAACCAAGGTTGAAACCTGTGCTCTGTAGTGGAAGCATGAAGTCCTAACCACTGGACCACCAGGGAATTCCTTATATTTATTTGTTTTTTGACATCTGGGAAAACACTCTTCTGGTTTTCCTACCATTGCACTGGCTGTTCCTTCCTCTAAGTGTCCTTTAAAGGCTTCTCTGCAATACTCTGGCATATTCCAGGGATTGTTCCTCAGCTTATTTCTCTGTCTACCTACAGTTGATCCTTAGGTGGTCTCATTCAGTCCCACAGCTATAAATGCCATCTCTATGCCAATGATTTCCAAATCTCTATCTCTAGACTAACATGTCCAGACTCCTGTATCTAGCTGTTTCCTAGACATCTCCAGTTGGATGTCCAATCTGCATCTCAAATGTGACATAGGTAAAGAAGTCTTGATTCTACACCAGTTACCCCCAGTCTAGCCTTGGGTAAGCAGCACTACTATCCACCCAAATTCTTGGGTCAAAATCCTAGAAGTGGAAACTTCCCTGATGGTTCAGTGGCTAAGACTCTGCTTTCTCAATGCCTGGTTTGGGATCTAGATCCTTCATGGTAAACTAAAAGTTTGCGTACCGTAACTAAAGATTCCACATGCTGCAGGTAAAAGATCCTGCATACTGCAATAAAAAAAGATTTCACATGCCACAACTAAAGACTGCATGCTGCAGGGAAGATCAGAGGTCCTGCATGCTGCAACTACAGCCCAATGCAGTCAGATAAGTAAATACATTTCCAAAAACCTTGAAGTGAAATGTCTATAACATTCAAATCTACTGAGACAGAAAATAAAGGAGTGATTTCCTAGGTGTCCTGCATCGAATGATGGCCCCTCAAACGATACAGCTGTGTCCTAGTCTCAGCCCCAGTTTATGAATATGATGTTGTTGGAAAAGAGTCTTTGCAGATGTAATTGAGAATCTTGGGATGCAGGCATCCAAGATTCCCCAGGTGGGCCCTAAATCCAATGATAAGTGTCTTTATAAGATAAGAAGAGAAGACATGGAAGAGAGAAGGCCAGGTGAAGATGGAGACAGAGACTAGAGTGATGCAGCCACAAGCCAAGGAATGCCTGAAGCTTCCAGAAGCCAGAGAGGTAAGGAAGGGTTCTCCACTCGAGCCTTGGGAGGGAGCACAGTCCTGCTGACAGTTGATTGCTGACTTCTGCTTTCCAGAACTATGAGAAAGTAAGTTTCTCTTGTTTTCAACTATCGAGTCCTGGTAATACACAGGGCTGCCAGGTGGACGGTATTGATGAATGAATGCCAATAGGCGGGAGGTTTCTTTCTGGAGTGAATGAAAATCTTCTAAAATTATAATAATGGTTGTACAACTCTGAATATACTAAAAAAACCATTCAATTAAGGCACCAAATGGATGAATTTTTTGGTATATGGAGTATACTCAAAAAAAAAAAAAAACCTAAAAAAGTCTCAGGTTATTTTTTCACTCTGAAATTTAAAAACTAAAGATTTCTTTATGCTCAAATCTAAATCCACCAGCAAATCTTTGGGCTGTCTTCCAAAATGGGTCTCAAATATAACCACTTCCCTTTATATCCATGGTCACCATTTTAGTTCTGGCCTTGTCATCTCTGGACAATATAACCACAAGAACCTGTTTCCCTGTTTCCACTCATTTAATCCCTAGTCCTTAAAGCAGATAAAATGGTTCTCTTACAGTGTAAATCCAACCATGTCACTCTCTTGCTTAACCCCTCTCTACCCATCCCCCATGGCTTTCCTCTGTGCTTGGAATGGAATCAAAACTCTTCACTAGGGACTTCCCCGGTAGTCAGGTGGTTAAGAATCCCCCTTGCAATGCAGGGACACGGGTTCAATCTCTGGTCAGGAAACTAAGATCCCACGTGCCTACACAGCACAATGACTGTTGTGTACCACAACTAGAAAGTCCATGGACCGCAATGAAAGGTCCTGTATGCCACAACTAAGACTAGAGGCAGCCAAATAAGCAAATATTAAGAAAAAAACAAAACACGTCTCCACTGAGTCCCAGCAGGCCTTCTACGACCTCCTTGGCCTCTGTCCACATCTGATAGCTCTTCTCCTTACATATGGCCTTTGCTCCACACTTTATCTGCACAGATGTCCCTTTAAGATCCTGGTGGTTTAGTCACCAAGTTGTGTCCAACTCTTGCGACACCCTGGACTGTAGCCCGCCAGGCTTCTTTGTCCATGGGATTTTCCAGGCAAGAATACTGGAGTGGGTTGCCGTTTCCTTCTCCAGGGGATTTCCCAACCCAGGAATTGAACCCACATCACCTGCATTGCAGGCAGATTCTTTACCAACTGAGCTATGAGGGAAGCCCCTTATAATCCTAGGACAGATAAATCTTGTTTTCGCCTCAAGGCTTCAGCCCTTGCCATTTCTCCCACACGTTGCACTTAGCTTCCCAGTTGTCCCACCACTGTCTTTTTGTCAAAACCATTGTGACCACCTTGTATAAAGTTCAGATCAGTCACTCAGTCGTGTCCGACTCTTTGCCACCCCATGGACCGCAGCATGCCAGGCTTCCCTGTCCATCACCAATTCCCAGTGTCCACCCAAAGCCATGTCCATTGAGTCAGTGATGCCATCCAACCATATCATCCTCTGTTGTCCCCTTGTCCTTCTGCCTTAAATCTTTCCCATCATCAGGGTCTTTTCAAATGAGTCAGCTCTTCGTATCAGGTGGCCAAAGTACTGGAGTTTCAGCTTCAACATCAGTCCCTCCAGTGAACACCCAGGACTGATCTCCTTTAGGATGGACTGGTTGGATCTCCTTGTAGCCCAAGGGATTCTCAAGAGTCTTCTCCAACACCACAGTTCAAAAGCATCAATTCTTCGGTGCTCAGCTTTCTTTAATAGTCCAACTCTCACATCCATACATGACCACTGGAAAAAACCATAGCTTTGACTAGACGGACCTCTGTTGACAAAGTAATGTCTCTGCTTTTTAATATGCTGTCTAGGTTGGTCATAACTTTCCTTCCAAGGAGTAAGCATCTTTTAATTTCATGGCTGCAATCACCATCTGCAGTGATTTTGGAGCCCAGAAAAATAAAGTCAGCCAGTGTTTCCACTGTTTCCCCAACTGACTCTCACTCATGTCACTTTGTTTTATTATTTAGCAGTTTTTATCTGAAATAACCTTGTTTGTATAGTTAGATACTTTTTATAGTCTATTTCTATTTTAAAGATAAGTTCTATGAAAATAAGGACTTTATCTGTCTTGCTTGTTGCTAAATCCCTGCTCCTGCCACAGAGCCTGACAAAACATGCTCAATAAATATTGCAGATGTGAATAAATGAAGGATACAAATCATATTGCACAGCCTTTTGCCCTGGAGATGCTCACAGCCTATCAGAGAGCTAAGACATACTTGTACTCTCATGAAAGATTCAACATCATGGGACTTCCCTGGTGGTCCAGGGGCTAAGACTATGTACTCCCAGTGCAGGAGGCCCAGGTTCAATCCTGGTCAGAGAACTAGATTCCCACATGTCGCAACTAAGAGTTTTCATGCCGTGACTAAAAACCTTGCATGCCACAACTAAGACCTGGCACAGCCAAATAAATACATTTTTAAATAAAGATTAACAGCAGTGTAGATGTGAAAACTGCCAATATGTAAATAGAATTATCTTCTCCTGGAACAAATCTGATGGCCATCCCACAGTAAGAAGCTCTGGGAAACACATTCTTTCCCAAGCCTGCACTGACTGGGCAGCTGGGGTGACTGAAGCGGGTGGTGTGGTCCATGAGCTGTGCAAGTGCTCATCATTTTTGATGACCTCTGCTAAGATGCAAAAGCAATTTCAGAGACCTGTGGCCCCTTTGAGCCAAATTCCAGGACCAGTTCCTGTTTCTTTCCAGCATGTATTTCTCATTCTTATCCTTCTCACCTTCTAGATTTCAGTCTCTACACTGCGAGTTCAGTGCGTGCTTCTGGCTCAACATTCTTGGCTTTTGTGGCATTTTGAAATGCCCCTCTGTTGGCCCAGTCCTCGACAGGACTATCCCCTGAATCCTGGAGTGAGAAATTCCCTTCCCCAACTCTGGTCTCCCAGATACCCCTCTTTTCCCCCGAAATCTTCTCTCTCTACCACAGAGGAATTCAGGCAACTGATATCAATGTTAAAAGATATCAAGATCAAGATGTGGTATAGAAGAAAAAAGCATGAGACTTGGTGTCAAAAGAAAAGTTCAGATCACAGCCCTACCACTTACTATCTGTGTGATCTTGAGTCTTCCTTTCACCCTTTTTGAATCTCCAAAGTAATGTGTACATGACAGGGTTGTTGAGATGAAAAATAAGGAAAAGCTCTCTTTTAACTGCTATTTCTCCATCACTCCCTTTCACAATGTATTCTGTCTGAACATTATTACCATTTACCTGGTGACTCAGACAGTAAAGAATCTGCCTGCAATGCAGGTGACCTGGGTCTGATCCCTGGGTCGGGAAGATCTCCTGGAGAAGGGAATGATAACCCACTCCAGTATTCTTGCCTGGAGAGTTGCATGGACTGAGGAGCCTGGCAGGCTACAGTCCATTGGGTTGCAAAGAGCTGGACATGACTGAGCAACTAACACTCACTTCACCCAGCTGCTCAAGTCAGAAATCTGGGACACCTTCTTTAGGATTTCTCCGGCTGTTCCAGAGGCAAGACAGCTATCATTCAGGTTCACTTTTTTCCCCCCATTTCACTGTCCTAGACAATCATCTTCCACCTGGAATATAACAACATTCTTCTAAAAGAGTCTTCCAACACTGGATCCATTCTTCACAGCAACCATAGTTATTTACTAAATGTAAATTTCAGCATCTCACTTCCTTGAAATTTATCAAAGGCTTCTCTTTGGTATCAGGACAAAGTACACAAAGGTTGCCATGACCCAGATCCCTCTCCAGCTTTACCTTGACCCCTCTTGTGCTGAGCTCCAGACATACTGGCATTTTGTCCCTTCTAGAACCCTCCAAGCTCCATCCTGCCTTAGATACCATCATATACTCTTCAGTCTGCCTGGAGCCCCCTCTTTCTCTCTCCACTTTTCTGTTCCCTGTACCCAGTTTATTTCTGCCCGTTCCTCAGGTCTCAATTGAAACATTATCACATCCTCAAAGATTTCTCTCACTCTCACTTCCCTCAAACCACAGTATGTCCTTCATCAAGTGCCTCCATCACACACGTACACACGTACACACACATACACACTCCTCATCACTCTTTCAGTTGATTAGTATCTTATTCTCAGCTGTAATCTATGCTCCCTGAAGACTGTACCTATTTTGCTTAGATTTGGGTCTCTGGTGCCAACAGTGAATAATAGGTGCACAAAAAAATGCTTGTCAAATTAATGACAAATAAGACAAATAATTTGTCATTAATGACAAATACGTCTAAGTGTTTTTTAAACTATAAGTGGTTGGACTATAAAAATAGCAAATTTTACTTTTTTATTGCAGTCACATAATTAGAACATGAGGAATCTAGCTTTGAGCTTATGCAGTCATCATGCTTCCCATAGATATGGCATATTTGGGTTCCTGGCTATTTGATGCTAATCTAAATAGCTATAAAAACTTTTGACACTTACATTTCCTTTATCTTTATCCTATAGCTTTCTTCAGCTGATAAAATTAATGGAAGATAGCATACGCTTCATAATGGCAGAGACATTCTCTGCCTCATTCATTGCTTTTCCTTAGATGTAGACTGTAAGCACATATTACATGCTCATTAAATTGTCAGCTGATGAATGAATCAGCCAGGATGCATGACAGTTCAAATGAAGCATTCCTACCACCACCAACATATCCCAAACTCAAATTTGCAATGTAAGTTATATGTATATAGGTAGATGATATTTTATTAAAAAGAAAAAAAAAATCACTTAGTGTGCTCAGAGAGGAACACAGGTTAATCCATTTCCTTGTTTAAAAGATTAGACTAAATGAACACAGAGTTCCCTTTAGTTATAAAATTCGGATTCCAGGATTATATGTTAGGTGATTTGAGAACAGGTAGACAAATTTACTATGAAATAATTGGGTTCATGGGACAATGGTGCAACTGACACCCCAATTTAGTATTGACTTTTCCCAGGACATTAACAAGGACTTTGCATTAATTAGTTTTAAAACTTGATGACTATAGCATTCCTGTTAATAGATCATCTTGTAACTTAAGAACAGTTTTTCAAAGAGACTCAGAAGGTTCTAAATTCTTCCTCATCAGTACTGGCTTACAATAGCAAGGCCAAGTACTAGAACAGAAAGAACAGTGGTCTGGAGCCAGAATTGGGGCAAATCCTAGTTCTCTACCTGCACTGACTGTATGGCTTTAAATACATCATCTACCTCCTGTGAGATTTAATTTTTCTTAATATGTAAGTAAAACTTTACCAAGTAATCTCTAAAGTACCTACAGGTTCTAAAGACTCATGATTCTAAGAAATTGTAAAAGCTTATAAACATGTACATGTTGTTCCCATGCTTTAAAATTCCTGGTGCTTTCCACTGTACTTAAAAATCCAGATTCCTTATCCTGGTCTAAAATCTCTGTATGATCTGGCTCCTACCTACTTCTCCACCTGGTCTCAATTCTTACCACTTGCTATTTTATTGGTTGTGCCAGGCATGTCGCTACACCAAGATGGAGCATGTACTTTTCTAGCATGTATAGGCTAGAATATTCTACCCATAACTCTCTACTTTGCTGGCCCCTGATCTCATTCAGAGTCAGCTCAAATGCTACCTTGTGAAAGAGGCCTTTCCTGAATACACAACATGGAAGACATCCCTGCTCCTCAAGCCCTTCTCTGTCACTTCATCCTTACCTTATTTCCTCCATTGTACTTACCCTGATCTGGAATTATCTTGGGTAGTTATTTGTTTCTTCGCTAATTGATTCACCCTACTAGTAGGTGCAGGCATACCTGGAGATACTGCAGGTTCAGCTTCAGTTCACCACAATAAACTGAGCTACACACATTTTTTTTGGTTTCCCAGTGCATGTAAAGTTATATGTGTACTCTGCAGTGGCTCATTAAGTGTGCAGTAGCATTATGTCTAAAAAAAAACAATGTACATTCCTTAATTAACAAATTTTTTTTGCTAAAAAATGCTAACCATCATCTTCAGCAAGTCATCATCTTTTTGCAGTTGTAGCATCAAAGATCACTAACCACAGACCATCATAACAAATATAATAATGAAAACATTTGAAATATTGAGAGAATTACCATCATGTGATAGAGACACAGTGTTGGAAAAGCAGCACTGATAGACTTGCTTGAGGTAGGTTTGCCAACTTTTAATTTATCAAAAATGTAGTATCTGTGAAGCAAGAAAGCAAAGCACAATAAAACAAGGTAAGCCCCTGCTGCTGTCCAAAAGCAGTAAGTAGTACCCTGTCTAATGCCCCACTGTAGTCCCAGTACCTGCCCAGCCCAGTGCTTGCAACCAAATTAGATTCTCAATAAATATTTACTAATTTTCAGGCTCATGGTCAAGTCCAGTTGTTCTCTCTGCACCAGCATTATTTATTTGCCCTGTTGACTTTTTTTGCATAATTAAGATATGCAATATAATTTTTGTGCAATCAAGCTATGTACCCAAATGTGAAAATGTGCTCAGGAAGAAGAAAAATCAGAAGACATTACTTTAACAACACTACACTGGTGGTCCAGTGGTTAAGACTTTGAACTTCCACTGCAGGGGACACAGGTTTGATCCCTGATTGGGGAACCTTAGTTCCCACGTGCCAGGCCAAAAAAAAGAACACATCACTAAAGTGAATAGATTGGGGCTTGCAATTACATCACTGAAAAGTTATGGTGAGACCCAACAATCCCACTACTGGGCATATACCCTGAGGGAACCATAACTGAAAAAGACACAGGTACCCAGTGTTCTTTGCAGCACTGTTTACAATAGCCAGGGCATGGAAGCAACCTAGATGTCCATGGACAGATGAATGGATAAAGAGGTTGTGGTACATATATAAAGTGGAATATTAATCAGCTGTTAAAAGGAATGCATTTGAGTCAGTTCTAATGAGGTGGATGAACCTAGACCTATTATACAGAGTGAAGTAAGTCAGAAAGAGAAAAACAAAGATTGTATATGAATACATATACATGGAATCTAGAAAGATGGCACCGACGAACCTCTCTGCAGGGCAGCAATGGAGACGCAGACATAGAGAACAGACTTGTGGACGCAGTAGGGGAAGGAGAGAGAAGAGTAACTGAAAGAGTAACATCAAAACATGTGCATTACTATATGTAAAATAGAGAGCCAGTGGGAATTTGCTCTGTGACGCAGGGAGCTCCCCCATACGAATGCTGATGGCTGATTCATGTTGATGTATGGCAGAAACTAACACAATAGTGAAGTGAAAGTCACTCAGTAGTGTCTGACTCTTTGTGACCCCATGGACTAAACAGTCCATGGAATTCTCCAGGCCAGAATATTGGAGTGAGTAGCCTTTCCTTTCTCCAAGGGATCTTCCCAACCCAGGGATTGAACCCAGGTCTCCTGCATTGCAGGCAAATTCTTTACCACCTGAGCTACAAGAAAAGCCCAAGAATATCGGAGTGGGTAGCCTATGCCTTCTCCAGGGGATCTTCCCACCAGGAATCAAATCAGGGTCTCCTGCAGTGCAGGCAGATTCTTTACCAACTGAGCTATCAGGGAAGCCAATTATCCTCCAATTAAACATTTTAAAAGTGATGGTATCACTGGTAATCTAAAATAACAACCTTTATCAATAAGCAGTAAGGGGCTTATATGAATGCTATCAATTCATATTGAACTGCTGAAATTCTTCTCCAATAAATATTCACTTTTTTTTGCAATCTGTAATTTGTCAATGGCTGGAACCCTAAAAACTAGCTTGATAAATTGTTTGTTTGCAACCTGGGGTATGTTTGTCCAAGAAAATTATTCTTCTCAGTGGTGACATGTCAAGCAAGGCAAAAAAAAAAGTACTAAATTTAAGACAAAATTTAGTGCTGTACTAATATATCAGGTCCCCATGATTCACACTGCTTCTGTAAAAAAAAAAAATCAACTATAGACTCTCAGAAAATTACTTCTGGCAGCATCCCTTACCTTACCTTACCCTATCCTCTCAGGCTTCCATGCTTTTGTTTTTTTTTTTTTAATTTTTTTAGTTCTTGCCTTCTCTTCCTTGCCACAACATTCAGTTCAGTTCAGTTCAGTCGCTCAGTCGTGTCTGACTCTTTGCAACCCCATGAATCGCAGCACGCCAGGCCTCCCTGTCCATCACCAACTCCCGGTAAACTGGAGAGGGTTTCTGTAAATTCAGCGGAAGGTAAGAGGATGATGACTCGGTTGGAGTGCTTCACAGTTTCTCATCTGTATTCAGCTTCAGTGAAGGAGTTCATGAAATTTTTGCCAAATACTCTAATGAATCCCCATCAACATTACAGTCGTCTAAATCTCAGCCCGGAGAGAAGAACTGACTTCACAAATTGCGATCAGAACTTTCACGAAACATTAAAATGAACAGTGAAAGTGAAAAAAGGGAAAGTGTTAGTAGCTCGGTTGTGTTTTTGCGATCCCATAGACTGTAGCCAGCCAGGTTCCTCTGTGCATGGAATTCTCTAGTCAAGAATACTGAGGTGGGTTCAGTTCAGTTCAGTCGCTCAGTCGTGTCTGACGCTTTGCAACACCATGAATCGCAGCACGCCAGGCCTCCCTGTTCATCACCATCTCCCGGAGTTCACTCAGACTCACGTCCATCGAGTACGTGATGCCATCCAGCCATCTCATCCTCTGTCGTCCCCTTCTCCTCCTGCCCCCAGTCCCTCCCAGCATCAGAGTCTTTTCCAATGAGTCAGCTCTTCGCATGAGGTGGCCAAAGTACTGGAGTTTCAGCTTTAGCATCATTCCTTCCAAAGAAATCCCAGGGCTGATCTCCTTCAGAATGGACTGGTTGGATCTCCTTGCAATCCAAGGGACTCTCAAGGGTCTTCTCCAACACCACAGTTCAAAAGCATCAATTCTTCGGTGCTCAGCCTTCTTCACAGTCCAACTCTCACATCCATACATGACCACAGGAAAAACCATAGCCTTGACTAGACAGACCTTAGTTGGCAAAGTAATGTCTCTGCTTTTGAATATGCTATCTAGGTTGGTCATAACTTTTCTTCCAACGAGTAAGTGTCTTTTAATTTCATGGCTGCAGTCACCATCTGCAGTGATTTTGGAGCCCAAAAAAATAAAGTCTGACACTGTTTCCACTGTTTCCCCATCTGAGGTGGGAAGTCATTCCCTTATCCAGGGGATCTTTCCAACCCAGGGATCAAACCTGGATCTCCTACTTTGCAGGCGGATTATTTACCATCTGAGCCACCAATAAATATTCAATATGTACATGAATGGATTGTTGGAGCTGCGTGTGAAGATGAAGATCACATAAGCTGAAACTTTTATGTCTCTCTTTTATGTCTCACATAAAAGAGAAAACTGATATGGGGAGACTAAATAACTTATCCAAGGTCACACAGTGGTAGAGCTAAGGTTCCAAGTGACTGCTCTTTCCAATAGGGGACAGAAGAATCCACTTTGATGGGCCTCTCACATTGCAGCCAAGGGATTGCTTTATGGTTCTCAATAAACATTTGCTGAATAAATGAGACTTTTAGCTTCAAGTTCTAGCCTAGGTTTAGTCCATAAAATAAGGTATTTATCCATAAAATAAGCTAGACACATATTTTCATGACTCAAAACTGACCCTTGATGAATTTTGCTCATTGGTTCAATGCAGAGGGTCTTCTGCCCATTTTCCTTCCCCCCACTACCTGGAGTCCATGGATAAAATTTAGGAAGTCCATACATTTTTAGATCTTCCCTGGTGGCTCAAATGGTAAAGCGTCTGCATACAGTGTGGGATACCTGGGTTCCATCCCTGGGATGGGAAGATCCCCTGGAGAAGAAAATGGCAAACCACTCCAGAACCCTTGCCTGGAAAACCCCATGGACAGAGGAGCCCGGTAGGCTACAATCCATGAGGTCGCAAAGAGTCGGACACAACTGAGCAACTTCACTATAAACTTTAATGGGAAAAAGTTACATCTATATTATCACTAACCTTCAACTGAAATACAGCTCTATCTTCAATTATGGATAGAGAAAACAAACCACTGTATTATTCACATTGACCACCCAGTAGTAATCACAAATGTTTTATATTTTTCATTATAATTTTTGCAGCTATCTCAAAGTATTATTTATTCTAAACATTACTTAAATGTTACAGTAGTTATTGGGCCCAGCATGGATCATGTTATTTAACACATTTTTAAAGAATCACATGTATTACTGTATCATAAACTTGTTTTTATAACTCTTGAGTAGACATAATAATGGTTCCCCAAACAGAATCAGGGACATAGAGAAAAGACTGGTGGTTGTCAAGGGGATACTTTGTCAATATTTTGGGCACCTGATGTGAAGAACTGACTCATTGGAAAAGACCCTGATGCTGGGAAAGATTGAAAACAGGAGGAGAAGGGGATGACAGAGGATGAGATGGTTGGATGGCATCACCGACTTGATGGACATGAGTTTGAGCAGGTTCCAGGAGTTGGTGATGCTGCAGTTCATGGGGTTGCAAAGAGTCAGACACAACTGAGTAACTGAACTGAACTGAACTGTCAAGGGGAAGAGGAGTAGGAGAGGGTTGGATTGAGAGTTTGGGATTAGCAGATGCCTATGCTCTGCAACAAGAGAAACCCCTGCAATGAGAAGCCCTTGGCACTGCAACCAAGAGCAGCTCCTGCTTGCCACAACTAGAGGAAGCCCACACGCAGCAATGAAGACCCAGTGCAACAACAACAGAAAATAATAGTAACAAGTAAATAATTTAAAAACTAGTTCCCACCCTAACCTTCAGAATGTGAATACATCACCCTACAGGACAAAAGGAACTTTATCAATGTGCTGAAGGATCCTAACATGGTTAGATTATCATGGGCTATGCAGCTGGGCCCCTTCTAGTCACAAAGGTCCTTAACAGGGAAAAAAATAAAAAGAGAGGAGAGTCAGAGCAATGGGGCTGTGACCATGGAATCAGAGGGATACAATTGCTCACTGGATGTCCTGAGCCAGAGCATGTGGGCAATATCTAGAAGCTCAAAAGGCAAAGAAACAGATTTTCCCCTACCTAGAGCCTTCGGAGGGAACACAGCTGTGTCAACACCTTGATTTTGGTGTCATAAGACCTGCTCTAGATCTCTGACCTCCAGACCTGTGAGAGAATAAATATGTGTTTTTTTTTAAGCCATCGGGTTTGTCATAATTTTTTTTACAGCAAAAGGAAATCAATGTAACATTTTATTAATATGATCATTCATTGCAGCTATCTTCTTTTGTAATTTTCTCTGCAGTTTATTTTTTGGATTTAAAACATTTTAGTTCTGCCAGTTACTAGCTGTTGTGACGCAGAGCAAATTATTTCCCCTCTGTTTCCTTACCTGTAACGAAGGAATAAAAAAAAAATCTGCATGCCATGGTTGTTATGAGAATTAAATGTGACAATTTATGTAAAAATCATAGAGCACCAGGCTCATAGTAGGAACCCAGAAAAACATTCTTCCATTGTTTGTTCCCCTAAACCCTAATGATTATGAATTTCTTAATAAATTTCAAGATAATAATCAGCGTATGGAATTATGACATTTTCCAGACCCGAACAGTGTTGTTAAGTCTTCATTGTAGCTACTGCTAAAAATATCTAGGACAAAGTTGCTTACTTTGACTTTGACCTTGAAATATTCAAATACTCACAGTGTGTTTAGAAGCCTAGTTCCACTTTTGACTAGCATTTTCTGAATAGCTCTGGGCAAAAAAATTTATTGTTTCTATTTATACCATTGCTTCCTTCCTTTGCAGTAAACTTTGGTACATAAATTTAAATATAATTTATAATTGAGATGGCAATTAAGACAGAAGGACGTGACTGGGAATTTTCCCCAGAAAGTATGTGCAAGAAACATTACTGTCTTAATGACTAAATTTTATTTAATGAACTCCATATTCTGCCAGTGTTTGAAGCAGTCCCTTGTTAAATAGGCACCTTTGAAATCCTTTGACTTTGGTTGTCTATTTGATATCAGGAAGGCGTGACAGAATAAGTAGCCAGATTATCCAAGTTTCAAAGTTCAGTGCATTAGAAATCAATAAGTTCTTATCAAATCTCTGCTTTTCTGTTAGTTCCTTGAGGACAGGGATTTTGTAGTTTTCTTTCCTCACATTTTTGGATAATTTGGACAAATTATTTAGTATGTATTACATTCAGTGATGTCTTCAAAAATTTTAAAGCAAGATAAGAAAACCCCAAATTGCAAACAAATTACTTTACAAAAGTTTTTTTTTTCCTTAGCATAGTTTTCTATAGAAACTGTGTGTCTTATTTTCAAGCTATCTCTCTTTTTAAAAAAAAATATTTATTTATTTTTGGCTACTCTGGGTCTTCATTGATTTGCTTGGGCTTTTCTCTAGTTGCAGCGAGTTGGGGCTCCTCTTTGCTGCAGTGCGCAGGCTTCTCATTGCGGTGGCTTCTCTTGTCCTGGAGCATGCGCTCTAGAGCAGTCTCAGTAGTTGCGGCACATCGGCTTAGCTGCTCCGCAGCATGTGGAATCTTCCTGGACCAGAGATGGAACCCGTGTCCCCTTCATTGGCAGACAAATTCTTAACCACTGGACCACAAAAAAAATCCATACCTACCTGGGGACTTCTTGCTATGAGAAAAATAAAAGCCCATTTGATTGAACCAGTATGGAGAGAGGTACGTTTTCCATCAAGGTTTCAGTGGATTTGGGGTAGGGCTTTGGAAAGTGAGTGAAAATGAAAGTCACTCAGTCATGTCCAACTCTTTGCAAGTCTACGGAATTCTCCAGGCCAGAATACTGGAGTGGGTAGCCTTTTCCTTCTCCAGGGATCTTCGCAACCCAGGGATTGAACCCAGGTCTCCCACATTGCAGGCAGATTCTTTACTAGCTGAGCCACAAGGGAAGCCCTTTGGAACCTGCATCTTTAACATGAGCTCCGAGTGATTCTCAGAGCAGAAATCCAAGATCATCCTGAGGAAACTCTGCTTCTGCAGGTGTAAATAGGAAATTTAGCGACAACTGGGGAGGAGAGGAGAAAAGCATCACAAACTTAAGGAGTGGTAGCAAGTCAAGTTACAAATTGCCAGTGACACATAAAAGGTTACAGATGATTATTCAGGCTTTACATTGTAATCTATCAACATGATCCTTATATTTTCTAACTTATGAGATATCAAAGAAAAGAGCTCTTGTTCAACTCAGTCAAGTCAGACACTTTGTGACCCCATGGACGGCAGCATGCCAGGCCTCCTGTCCTTGACTATCTCCTGGAGTTTCCTTAGACTCATGTCCATTGTCGATGATGCCATCCCATCATCTCATCCTCTGTCATCCCCTTCTCCTCCTGCCCTCACTATTTCCCGGCATCAGAGTCTTTTCCAGTGAGTTGGCTCTTCACATTAGGTGGCCAAAGTATTGGGGCTTCAGCTTCAGCATCAGTCCTTCCAATGAATAAGCAGTGTTGATTTCCTTTAGGACTAATTGGTTTGGTCTCTTTGCTATCCAAGGGACTCTCAAGAATCAAGTTCTCAAGAAAAGAGAACTCATGGTAAAACTGGAAATCAGTTTTAGCAGATGCAGTAACCTCAATCCTCATTTAGCTTTATTATGAAATCCTACTGAGTAGCTGAAGTGAGAGCATTTTCCTCCTAAGAATGGTTGCTCTATAAAATATTGTCTTGGGTGAACCCATACCAAGAAATATAAGACCTATTTGATTCGCCTAAGTGCAATTCAGCAATTCCCTTTCTAAGAGGCAACACTGAATATAATAAATGGATGCCATCTGTGTCTAAATAAATCAGTGATTTTAATTGTCAATGTCAGGATGAAAAAAAATTCTAATTTGGTTCTTCCTGAGAGTTTCTTATTTACAGACATTAGCCCTAGTCCCCATTTTTAACCATGACAGATCACTTGCTGAAACAAATCCAAACAAGTAATAGTCCATTTCTCCAGAAGAGATACTTTTGTTAATGTTCCTTTTTGTTATAAAATAGCAAGCTCCTTAATGAGTTTAAAATTGGGCTTTACTGAGACATAGCATTAGAATTCTTAAACTGAGAAATTTCAAAAAGTGTATATAACAAATATAATGTCAATGGAGTTTATCTTATGCAGGAGTCAGGCATTTAAGTGTGCCCAAAACACTCAGGTGTAGACATAAATTGACTTTGGAAACCTCTTAAGTCATCCATGCAGTGTAGCACCAACAGCAGTTGTCTCTGGTCTTCAAAGACATGCATGTTTAATACAGAATCCATCCTTTCATACTTTCAGGGCTAAAAAGGAGGAGTTGAGAAGAACTGACAAAAACAGCAGGTTGAGATTACCCACAGCTCTGAATCCTCAGAGGGCAGGGGATTCAGAGGAAAAGAGCAAAGTCATGACCCACCAGGGGTTCAGTCTGGCAGGGAAGACCGGAAAACAAATGGGGTGAGTGCTATGGGAGAGTTATGGATTAGCTGCACCATGGACCCTAAAGGAGCAAGTTCTGAGCTCAACTTGAGCTGAACTGAGCCAGAGTGAAAGGGTGGCGGCCAGGGCAGACATCTGAGAAGGTGCTGGCATTGCAGCCATGTCACAGCGAGATGTAAGCAGCTGTGTGTGTTGTCCCCGGAAGCAGGAAAGAGGCTGAGGTCGTCTCCCAGGGCTGGAGCACAGCGTGCTTTAGGAGACAGGCCCAATATTCAGTAAGAGACAGATAACGCCCATGGCACAAAAAGCCTCAGAGACAATGCCAAGGAGTTTTAAATGTATTTTAAAACAAATGGGCAGTCATTACAGGATACTATGCAGAAAAATGCACTGATTAGACATCCGTGCGAAAAAATGAACTCTGATCAAATTTGGTGTCTATGGTCATTTCTGTAATGAACTTGGTTTTAGAACCATGGCCAGGGGCTTTCCCTGGTGGTCCAGTGGCGAAGCCTCCATGCTCCCAATGCAGGGGGCTTGGGTTCAATCCCTGGTCAGGGAATAGATCCCACATACTGCAACTAAAAGATCCTGCATGCTGCAACTAAGACCCTGTACAGCCAAATAATAAATATTAAAAAAAGAAAGAAAGAAACCCTGGCCAGGAATTTCACCTTCTAACACTGACCACTCTGAGCTCTTTATATTTCCTCTGAAACTGGCACTCCAAAATGAAGATGATTTCCCAGGCAACCCTGTGTATTTTTCTGACTTTCTTTCTTTGGACCATTCTAACCCTTGGAGTGTTCTCTTTGAATCCAAGAAATTTAACCCAAAAATAATTTAATAGAAACTATTTAACCACTCCTTTTCATTCACTTATTTCCCTTAAAAGTCTAGCTTTCTAATTTTTTTNATTTTTTTTTTTTTTTTTTTTTTTGCTAAGCTGGGTTTTCTTTCCTTCCTGTGAGTTTTCTCTAGTCGCAGTGAGTGGGGGTTACTCTAGTTGCAGTGGGCGGGCTTCTCATAGCAGTGGCCTCTCTTTTTGCCAAGCCTGGGCTCTAGACCACAGGCTCTAGAGTGCCAGCTCAGTTGCCCCGAGGCATGTGGAATCTTCCAGGACCAGGCATTGAACTCATGTCCCCTGCATTGGCAGGAGGATTATTAACAGTGGTTAAGGTAAAGGTAGATAGTTGTCCAGATCAGAAGTGAAAGATAACACTAATAACAGAAATATGTAAGGGTATATAGTGTTCTGAAAGGGACTATTCTAAGTACTCTGCATTTCTTGACTCATTTAATCCTTAGTGCAACCCTGTAAAGGAAGCTGGTAGCAGTAAATTGTACTACCTCTTTTTGTTTGTTCATTTTATTAATTTATTTATTTCTTCCCCATCGGTAAGTCCCCAGGGCTAGCTTTTAAGTGAATCTATGTGGGGGTGGGGGTGGGGGGGAATGTGACCAGGGACCACCACTTTGTGCTTTAAATGCAAATGGTAACTATTACTGAAGACAATGAAAGATTAGCCCAAATCTCTAGTCCTTGGGGCAGTATTTCTATCATATGACACGTTATATTAATCTATGCAAAGGAAAATTAGAATCAAAACCTGTTGTAAAGGAACCAGTTTGGAGGATAGAAATCCTGAACAATTATTCCATTTGCCCAGAGGCCATGCACAAGGATAGACTGTGTATCTATATTTGTTTATCACATAAATCTGTGGCTTCCCTGGTGGCTCAGCTGGTAAAGAATCAGCCTACAGTGAAGAAGAACCTGGGTTCTATCCTGGGTTGGGAAGATCCCCTGGAGAAGGAAAAGGCTACCCACTCCAGTATTCTGTCCTGGAGAATTCCATGGACTGTATAGTCCATGGGGTTGCAAAGAGCTGGATATGACTGAGCGACATTCACTCACTGAATGTAAGGTCACAAGTAGAAAAACTTTCTCTAACCTGAGCATACTTTAAAATAGAACTCAAGGGACTTCCCTGGTGGTCCAGCGGGTAAAACGCTCTGTGCTTCTAGTGCAGGGAGCGCAAGTTTGATCCCTGGTCCGGGAACTAAGATCCCATATGCCACATGGCCAAAAAAATGAACAAACGAACAAGCAATGAAAAAAATCCCAAATTCAAACTGTAACGTACATCTTCATTTGTTTCTCTGTTAATTGGGTGTGCAGCGTAGTGCCATAGTTGAGAGCAAAATCTATAGAACTAGACTAACAGGGTGCAAATTCCAGCTCTGTCTTCTGCTGTGTGATCTTGGGTACATCCTTTAACTTTCCAGAGCCTTCATTTCCTCATCTATAAAAACGGTAGTACAGGACTTCCTTGGTGGCACAGTGGATAAGAATCCACCTGCCAGTGCAGGGGACACAGGTCCAATCCCTGGTCCAGTAGGATTCCGCACGCCAAGGGGCAACTAAGGCCTTGCACAACAGCTACTGAGCCCGTGCTCTAGAGTCTGGGAGCCGCAACTACCAAGCCCACGTGTTCCAACTACTGAAGCCCTAGCACGCCTGCGCACATGTGCCAGAGCCTATGCTCTGCAACAAGAGAAGCCACCACAAGGAGAAGTCCATGTGCCTCAAGGAAGAGTAACTCCCACTCACTGCAATTAGAGAAAGTACACACAAAACAAAATTAAAAGACCCAGCACAGCCAAAAGTAAATCAGTGAATAAATTAATGTTTTAAAAAGTGGTACAGGGTTGCTCTAAGGATTAAATTAGTCAAGAGATGCAGAGTAATTAGAACAGCGCCTTTCAGAACATTTTATTTATTCCTACTAGAAAGGGTTATATTTCATTTCTGATCTGGACAACTATCCACTTTACTTTTTTAAAAACCTGAAAACTATTCTTAATGGCACAGAAAAAATTCTAAACATATGACTATTTGCATAATTATTTTCCTTAAAATCAAACTAGGCACTGTGCAGGTGAAAATATAATAGATTTTCCTAGGCTATATCCCCCAAATACTAATGCTTGACCCTATTTAATGATCTCTGATAAAATGAGTTTGTATCAACAATATTTCAAAACAATCTTAACATCCTTGGGTGAATGAAAACTGAATAAAAACTTTATTGAAGTATAGTTGATTTATGATGTTATTTAGTTTCAGGTGTACAGTAGAATGATTCAGATATATATAAATATATATGAAAAGATATATACTATGTATTATATTTTATATTTTTTCAGATTATTTTCCATTATAGGTTATTACAAGATATTGAACAGAGTTCCTGTGCCATACAGTACATTGCTGTTTATCTATTTTATATATTGTATTGTATATCTGTTAAACCCAAACTCCTAATTCATCCTCCACTTCCCCTTTGGTAACCTAGTTTGTTTTCTATGTCTGTGAGTCTGTTTCTGTTTTGTAAACAAGGTCATATGTATCAGTTTTTAGATTGCACATATAAAGCTATGTCATATGATATTTGTCTTTCTCTGTCCAATTATATATTCAGTACATCTTCTTTATCCATTCATCTGTTGATGGACACTTCAGTTGCTTCCATGTCTTAGCTATTATAAGTAGTGCTACTATGAACATTGGGGTGCATGTATCTTTTCAAGTTTGAGTTTTTGTCTTTTCTGGATATTTGCCCAGAAGTGGGATTGCTGGATCATATGGTTTTCAATGGAACCTCCACAGAGTTCTGCATGGTAGTTGCACCAATTTACATTCCCACAAACAGTGTAGGAGGGTTCCCTTTTCTCCACACTCTCTCCAGCATTCATTTATTTGTAGGCTTTCTGATGATGGCCATTCTGACTGGTGTGAGGTGATACCTCATTGTAGTAAAACTGATTTGTAATGGAAATCACTCTCTGAGAACAATACTGGTGAGCAATAACAGCATCATTGCGTGACAGGTCCAGACACATGCTCTCCAGCCTGTTAGCTGAGAGAACAGACTAGAACAGAGAATTTCCTGCTTTTAAACTTTGACTTTTCTAATCTATGTGAAGGCAACCACCAAATGTATGGAAAATATTACCAGTTGCTTAACAGCAGTATTCTCTTTCTTTTGTGATTATTGAGTATGTGTATAGTCACATTGAAAATTTATACTAATTATAATTAATTTATATAATTATATTAATTTATATTATAGACTTCTGTTACCCTTACTTTATCCTAGAGGCCTAAAAATTTTAAAATATGCACACATCTGTCATTCGGATTGAAGGTCCCAATATAAGTCTTTTCACTTCTTTTTAAGCTATATATGTGCTTGGTATCATATAACTATATTATGTATATTATAAACATACACTAAAATAGAACTTTACAAAGAATGAGTTAAAATGCTTGTTAAAGATCTGCATTAGTTCCCTGTTGCTGCTGTAACACAAACTTAGTTGCTTACAACAACACAAATTGAAACTCTTATGGTTCTGAAGGTCAGAATCTAAGATTGAGGTGATGGGGCTGTAGACTTCAGAGAATTCAGGTCCTTGCTTTTTCCAGCTTCTAGAAGCCACCTACATTCCAGCCCCTTTTCCACATCATTCCAGCCTGTTGCTTCTGTTTTCCCATCTCCTGCAATGCACTTCGATCCCTCCATCTCCCTCTTCTAAGGACTTTTGTTATTACTTTGGCCCACCCAGGTAACCCAGGAAAATCGCCCCATCTCAAAATCTTTAATTACAGCCACAAATTTCCTTTTACTGTGTAAGGTAACATATTCACAAGCTCTGGGAGCTAGGACTTGTACCTCTTTGGGGGCCCATTCGAGTCTGGTGTCCCTAAAATCACCTGGGTTGCATGAACCTTGCTGTGGAGATAACCAATCTAGATACCCACTGGGGGGCTACGCCCAGGGAGCTTCACCAGAAAGCCCTCCTGGACCATCCTGTTTCAGGCTAGTAAATCCTGGCAGGCTCTGAACACGTATTTGTTATTCATGTCATTTGTTATACCCAGGGTAAAAAAAAAAAAGCAACAATCACACGAAAGGAGGATTGATTCTCTCTAAACCCTTCCCCAGCGTGACCATCTGAGAAAAGATGTACAAGTCTGTGGGGACTGGATCTTTGAGCACAGAATGAATCAGCTGAAATCCTGGAGGAACAAATTTGAGGGGTGAGTCCTGGATGGGGGTCAGCATGTTCCATGGTCCCCATCACCTTCTGAATGAAAGCCAAGAAGTTCCGAACTGCTCACAGTCCATTCACGATCAGACCCTTGCCTCTCTGTCATCCTCTCCCTGAGCACCCCCTTGTGGTACGTTACATGCCAGCACAACCAAGGTCCCTTCAGTTGTCCTGTCAGTCACGGGTTCTCTTTGCCCCAAAGACCTGCCCGGCACAGGAACTCCTCCTTTAAGGAATTCCTCCTCCCTGGCTGCCTCAGTGAAACATCCCCTCAGACTATGGGTTCTCTTCTCTACCCTCTTTGTAACATTAGTAATCCTGTATCTATTCTAGTGAAGATGGAGCTACATAATTTGTGGAGCTCTGTGCAAAACGAAAAATGAGGAATCCCCTTGTTAAAATATTATTACGAATTTTAATGGAGAAGGAAATGGCAACCCACTCCAGTATTCTTGCCTGGAGAATCCCAGAGACAGAGGAGCCTGGTGGGCTGCTGTCTATGGGGTCGCACAGAGTCAGACACGACTGAAGTGACTTAGCAGCAGCAGCAGCAGCAAGAATTTTAAGACAGCAACAGCAGAGTGTTAAACCAAGGACGAGGCCCTTTTAAGCCCCTGGCCACGCGCTGTTGCACAGGCTGCATACTCATGAAGCTCGCCCTTGACCCAGTGTGGGTCCCCAGGCCTAGGTCAGGGCCCCCTGCACGTTGGCACAGAAATATGACGGTAGAGTACACCCACAAACAAATGGATGAGCTTGTAGCCACTTCACTCCAGTCCGACTCCATCAGCACATGGCCTTCTTTCCTCTGTGTACATCTTTGTGCATCATCTTGTCTTCTTCTTCTCTTGACTGTGCCACATGGCATGTGGAATCTTAGTTCCCCAGTGAAAGTAAAAGTTGCTCTGTTGTATTAGACTCTTTGCAACCCCATGGACTGTATAGTCCATGGAATTTTCCAGGCAAGGATACTGAAGTGGGTAGCCTTTCCCTTCTCCAGAGGATCTTTCCAACCCAGGGATCAAACCCAGGTCTCCCATATTGCAGGCTGATTCTTTACCAGCTGAGCCACAAGGGAAGCCCAAGAATACTGGATTGGGTAGCCTATCCCTTCTCCAGCAGATCTTCCCAACCCAGGAATCCAACTCGGGTCTCCTGGGTTGCAGGCAGGTTCTTTACCAACTGAGCTATCAGGGAAGCCCCAGGTTATTAGGTTAGTTCTCCAACCAGGGATCAAACCCATGCCCCCTGCAGTGGAAGCGTGGAATCTTAACCACTGGACCACCAGAGAATTCCCCTCTTTTGTTCTTACAAGGACAGCAGTCATTAGATTTAGCACCCACTTTAATCCAGTATGACCTCATCTTAACTCATCACATCTGCTAAGACCCTATTTCCAAATAAGGTTACATCCTGAGCTTCCAAGTGGAGGTAAGTGAGGGGGAGGGCACTCACTATTCCACCCACTTCATTTGCTAGAAAACCTTCAGAATGTGGCAAGAATATTATTTACGGATAGGTATTTAACAGTTCATATGACTTATAACTTAATTTGTATTGCTACAGAAACTTGAAGGAGTCATAAAGCCACACAAGCTGTAAAGGAGGCATGCGTAACAAACAGACCTTAATTATAACCTAGAACTAAAAAAAAAATTGGATGTGATCATGTAACTAATAACAGTTATGATGGAGCATCTTGGAAATATGAAAAGTAACAATGAAGTGGGGGAGGACTAGGATAACACATTTTTTTCATAAGAAAAGTAAGGTGAAATCCAGAACTGCTCTGTTTTTTTCCACGTCTGTTTGTAAATGACTGGGACCTAACTGGCTAGAGTTTCCTAGGTAGTTCCCCTCTTCCCCGGAGAGACTAGGGGAAAATCTCAGAGTTTAGAATATCTTTGGGACTCAGCAGTTGACCTAAGTGTTCCTATAAGGGTTAGGAACACTATATCCCTTTGCACATGTTAAGTAGATGGGGATCTGAGAGAGGCCTCTTGAGGGTTTCATTAAAGTGTTGACATTTTGCAGTTCCTTGCTGAACCATTACTTCATTAACTGTTTAAACTATTATGGAAGTACGGAGGGTTTAAGGAATTTTTTTTAGTTTCATTGAGGTATAAAATAACAATAAGTAAAATTGTAATGAGCTTCCCAGATGGTTCCATGATAAAGAATCTGTCTGTCAATGCAGGAGACTCAAGAGACACAGGTTCAACCCCTGAATGAGAAAGATCCCCCAGAGCCCCAGAGTAGGAAATGGCAACCAACTCCAGTATTCTTGCCTAGAAAATCCCATGGACAGAGGAGCCTGGTAGACTACAGTCCATAGGGTCAGAAAGAACTGGACACGACTGAGCACACACACACACACAATTGCAATATATTTAAAGTTGTACAAAATAATGATCTGATATATGTCTACATTGTGAAAGGATTCCCACAATCAAATTAATTAAAATATCCATCACCTCATACATCTTTTTTTTTCCTTTGATGAGAACACATAAGATCTACTCTGTTAGCTGACATTAGGCCCTCAGAACTTAATCATCTTATAACTGAAACTTTATACACCTTGATCTTTATCATCGCCCCATTTCCCCCACCTCCCACCCCCTCGGAACCACCATTCTTTTCTGTTTCTGTGAATTCACCTTCGTTCTTTGTTTAGATTTCACATATAAGTAAGATCATATAGTATTTGCCTTTCTCTGTCTGCCTTATTTCCCTTAGCATAATGGCCTCCAACTTCATTTTATTGAAAAAACTGCAAGATGTCTTTCTTTCCTATGGATGGATAATATTCCAGTGTTTGTGTGTATTTGTGTGTGTGTGTGTGTCTGTCATACTTTCTTTATCCATTCATCCATCAACAGGCAGTTAGATTGTCTCCATATCTTGGCTATTATGAATAAAGCTGCAGTGAACATGGGGGTGCAGATATATCTCTTTCACATAGTAATTTCATTTCCTTTGAATATATACCCAGAAGTGGGATTGCTGGATTATATGGTAATTTTAATTTCTTGACGAAATGTAATACTGTATAGTGGTTTTACCAGGTTTAGTTCAGTTCAGTCGCTCAGTCGTGTCTTACTCTTTGCGACCCTATGGACCGCAGCACACCAGGCTTCCCTGTCCGTCACCAATTCCTGGAGCCTGCTCAAACTCATGTCCATTGTGTTGGTGATGCTATCCAACCATCTCGTCCACTGTCATCCCAGAAGTCCTCCTGCCTTCAATCTTTCCCAGCATCAAGGTCTTTTCAAATAGGTCAGTTCTTTGCATCAGGTGGCCAAAGTATTGGAGTCTCAGCTTCAGCATCAGTCCTTCCAATAAATATTCAGGACTGATTTCCTTTAGGATGGACTGGTTGGATCTTCTTGCAGTCCAAGGGATTCTCAAGAGTCTTCTCCAACACCACAGTTCAAAAGCATCAATTCTTCAGTGCTCAGCTTTCTTTATAGTCCAATTCTCACATCCATACATGACCACTGAAAAAAACCATAGCTTGGATTAGATGGACCTTTGTTGTCAAACTAATGTCTCTGCTTTGTAGTATGCTGTCTAGGTTTGTCATAGCTTGTTTTCCAAGGAGCAAGCATCTTTTAATTTCATGGCTGCAGTCACCATCTGTGATTTTGGAGCCCCAGAAAATAAAGTCTGTCATTGTTTCCATTGTTTCCCCATCTATTTGCCATGAAGTGATGGGACCAGATACCATAATCTTAGTTTTCTGAATGTTGAGCTTTAAGCCAGCTTTTTCACTCTCTTCTTTCACTTTCATCAAAAGGCTCTTTAGTTCTTCTTTGCTTTCTGCCATAAAGATGGTGTCATCTGCATATCTGAGGTTATTGATGTTTCTCCCGGCAATCTTGATTCCAGCTTGTGCTTCATCCAGCCTAGCATTTTGCATGATGTACTCTGCACATAAGTTAAATAAGCAGGGTGACAATATATAGCCTTGACGTACTCCTTTCCCAATTTGGAACCAGTTTGTTGTTCCATGTCCACTTCTAACTATTGCTTCTGGACGTGCATACAGATTTCTCAGGAGGCAGGTCAGGTGGTCTGGTCTCTTAAAGAGACTCCCATCTCTTTCAGAATTTTCCACAGTTTATTGTGATCTACACAGTAAAAGGCTTTTGTGTAGTCAATAGAGCAGAAGTAGATGTTTTTCTGGAACCCTCTTGCTTTTTCGATGATCCAACAGATGTTGGCAATTTGATCTCTGGTACCTCTGCCTTTTCTAAAACCAGCTTGAACATCTGGAAGTTCACAATTCACGTACTGTTAAGGGCTGGCTTGGAGAATTTTGAGCATTACTTTACTAGCGTGTGAGATGAGTGCAATTGTGCAGTAGTTTGAACACTCTTTGGCATTGCCTTTCTTTGGGATTGGAGTGAAAACTGACCTTTTCCAGTCCTGTGGCCACTGTGGAGTTTTCCAAATTTGCTGGCGCATTGACTGCAGCACTTTCACATTATCATCTTTTAGGATTTGAAACAGCTCAACTGGAATTCCATCACCTCCACTAGCTTTGTTCCTAGTGATGCTTCCTAAGGCCCACTTTACATGTACCAGTTACATTCCCTCTAAACATGTATAAGGTTTTCCTTTTCACCACACCTTTGTCAGCATTTGTTATCTCTTGTCTTTTTCATAATAGACATCCTAACAGGTGTGAGGTGGCATCTCATTGTGGTTTTGATTTGCATTTCTCTGATGATTCGTGATGCTGAGCACCTTTTTTAATTCCTATTGACCATTTGGATGTCTTCTATGGTAGAACGTCTCTTCATTGCCTTTGTCCATTATTTAATTTGGATATTTGGTGTTTTGTTTTGCTATTGAGTCATAAGAGTTCCTTATATATTTTGGATATTAACTCAATATATGCTGCTGCTGCTGCTGCTCAGTTGCTTCAGTCGTGTCCGACTCTGTGCGACCCCATGGACGGCAGCCCACCAGGCTCCCCCGTCCCTGGGATTCTCCAGGCAAGAACACGGGAGTGGGTTATGGGTTATATATTATGTACATGGTTTGCAAATACTTCCTCTCATTCCATAGACTGCCTTTTCATTTTGTTGATGGTTTCCTTTTGGATGCAGGAGATTTTTAGCTTTGTTACTGAACTCAGGTTCAGGGGCTCATTGCTCAAGAGCCTAATAATGAGAGACAAGTGTTGGGTAAAAAGAAAGATAGCTTTACTGAGGAAGCTGGCAGTCTTGGATGAAGGTGGACTCATGGCCCTTGAAATTAATTCTCTCAAATCCCCAGGTTTTGTTTGGAAATTAGATAGGGAAAAGAGGAAAGGGCTACATGCTGGGGAATGGGTAATGTTCTGTTTTCATAGATGATTATTTCCATCACATGGTTCTAAGTAGCCGTCCCATCTCAGTTATGGTTGAAACATTATCTGAGCCACGGTTCTCTGGTTAGCTGGTCCTGATTTTAACCAGTTTGGGGTCTACATGCTTGTGGTCAGCACAGAGTAAACTTCTTGCTCTGGGGGTTTCAGTATCTGCAAAGCAGCTCAAAGGTTATGGATCAGAATAGAATCCATGTATGAGGAGAAACTAAAGGTCCTTCAGTTCAGTTCAGTTCAGTCGCTCAGTCATGTCCGACTCTTTGTGACCCCATGAGTTGCAGCACACCAGGCCTCCCTGTCCATCACCAACTCCTGGAGTTCACTCAGACTCACGTCAATCCAGTCAGTGATGCCATCCAGCCATCTCATCCTCTGTTGTCCCCTTCTCCTCCTGCCCCCAACCCCTCCCAGCATCAGAGTCTTTTCCAATGAGTCAACTCTTCGCATGAGGTGGCCAGAGTACTGGAGTTTCAGCTTTAGCATCATTCCTTCCAAAGAAATCCCGGGGCTGATCTCCTTCAGAATGGACTNGTCTGACACTGTTTCCACTGTTTCCCCATCTATTTCCCATGAAGTGACAGGACCAGATGCCATGATCTTCGTTTTCTGAATGTTGAGTTTTAGGCCAACTTTTTCACTCTCCACTTTCACTCTCATCAAGAGGCTTTTTAGCTCCTCTTCACTTTCTGCCATAAGGGTGGTGTCATCTGCATATCTGAAGTTATTGATATTTCTCCTGGCAATTTTAATTCCAGCTTGTGCTTCTTCCAGTCCAGCATTTCTTATAATGTACTCTGCATATAAGTTAAATAAGCAGGGTGACAATATACAGCCTTGACGTACTCCTTTCCTATTTGGAACCAGTCTGTTGTTCTATGTCCAGTTCTAACAGTTGCTTCCTGACCTGCATACAGATTTCTCAAGAAGCAGGTTAGGTGGTCTGGTATTCCCATCTCTTTCAGAATTTTTCACAGTTTCTTGTGATCCACACAGTCAAAGGCTTTGGCATAGTCAATAAAGCAGAAAGAGATGTTTTTCTGGAACTCTCTTGCTTTTTGCATGATCCAGCGGATGTTGGCAATTTGATCTCTGGTTCCTTTGCCTTTTCTAAAACCAGTTTAAACATCTGGAAGTTCACGGTTAATGTATTGCTGAAGCCTGGCTTGGAGAATTCTGAGCATTACTTTACTAGCATGTGAGATGACTGCAATTGTGCGGTAGTTTGAGCATTCTTTGGCATTGCCTTTCTTTGGGATTGGAATGAAAACCGACATTTTCCAGTCCTGTGGCCACTGCAGAGTTTTCCAAATTTGCTGGCACATTGAGTGCAGCACTTTCACAGCATCATCTTTCAGGATTTGAAAGAGCTCAACTGGAATTCCATCACCTCCACTAGCTTTGTTCGTAGTGANCATCACCTCCACTAGCTTTGTTCGTAGTGATGCTTTCTAAGGCCCACTTGACTTCACATTCCAGGATGTCTGGCTCTAGGTGAGTGATCACACCATCGTGATTATCTTGGCCGTGAAGATCTTTTTTGTATATAGTTCTTCTGTGTATTCTTGCCACCTCTTCTTAATATCTTCTGCTTCTGTTAGGTCCATACAATTTTAGACTATTTCCATTTGTTTCTGCATTTTCTTATTTTTCTGATTAAATTTATGCTTCGCCTAAAGATTTTTGTACAGATAAGAGGCAGGCAGAGGACATAGGATGGTCCTTAGGGGGACCCTAAGGTCCCCCTCCATAGGGGGTGGAAGGGGCAGTCTGTCCTGGGAAGGCCCCATAGGGTCCTGCTCAGTTATAGTTTTACGTAGTCTCACTGGTTTAATTTTGCCTTTGTTGTCTTTGCTTTTATTTATTTTATTTTTATTTGTGACCATGCCTTTAGGATTGAGGGATCTTAGTTCCTGGACCAGGGGATCACACCCAGGTCCCGTGCAGTTGAAGTGCAGAGTCCTAACCACTGGACCACCAGGGAATTCCCATGCCTGAGACTTTACTGTCATGCCCAAAGAAATCATTATGAAGAACCAACATCAAGGAGCTTTCTCCAGGGAATTTTATGGTTTCAGGTCTTACATTTAAGTGAAGTGAAAGTCTCTCAGTCATGTTCTGACTTTTTGTAACCCCATGGACTATACAGTGCATGGAATTCTCCAGGCCAGAATACTGGAGTGGGTAGCCATTCCTTTCTCTAGAGGATCTTCCCAACCCAGGGATCGAACCCAGGTCTCCCTCATTGCAGGCAGATTCTTACTAGCTGAGCCACCAGGGAAGCCCTAGAATAAAAGTCCATAAAAGGAGTTTTATGGCTTTAGGTCTTACATTTAAGCCTTAATAATTTGGAGGTGATGTTTGTATATGTGTAAGATAAGGATCCAAATTTATTCTTTTGCACATGGATATTCAGTTTTCTCAAAACCATTTATTGAAGACAGTGTCTTTTTCCCATGTGTCTCCTTGGCATCTTTGTTGAAAATTAGTCGACCATATATATGTGGATGTAAGGTTTTATCAATGCATTCCTTGTAAAATTCTTCATGCCTCAATATGTGAAATTTTCTTCCATTAGCAATAAGCCTGGGGGCAAAATTTTAAAAGGGAAAATCTGAAAATATTTAGGATGGGGAAGTGAGAGAAGAGAAAGGTCCTAAGGGGCCAAGCTAAAGAGAGAAACAGCCACCACATCCCAGAGTGGGTTTGCCTGGGCAAACAAAAAGACAGGGAGGCTCCCCAAAGTCCCCTGACCCACCAATGTGGGGAGACCCAAAAGGCCACGCAGATGCATACAGTTGTAGTTGCAGCTGACCAGAACCCTCTTAACCCCATACTTCAGCATCATCATAATTTTGAAATTATGTCAAAATTCCAGGTGTAAATCTATAGCCCAGTCCTCAAGAAGATTCTATCTTCTGGGAAGATTCTATCAGTTGGGAGGAAGGGAACCTTGAGGATAGAAATTAAGTTGAATTACAGAAAATAAAACAGCTCTTGCTTGTTCTAAACGTAGTGGATAAGTATCAGGGGCAATTCACGGCCAAGACAAGGAGTCTCTCCTATTTAATTTTTCTCTCCTGAGCTGTACTGATGTAGTTGGCACAGGGGAGGGTAATGCTGGATTTTTCTTTTCTTATTTTGGCTTACACGAGAAATGTAAACTTTTGGAAAATCCTCAGCCAGCAACCACTTCGTTTAAAAATTAAAAAATAAATTAATTAATTTGGCTGCACTGGGTCACATAGGATCTTTTTGTGTCACGTGGGATCTTCCCCAATTAGACTCTCTAGTTTCCGCACATGCGCTTCAGTAGTTGTAGCCCAAGGGCTTAGCTGCCCTGTGGTATGTGGGATCCTAGTTCCCTGACCAGGGATTGAACCTGAGTCCCCTGAATTACAAGGCAGACTCTCAACCACTGGGCCACCAGGGAAGTCCTAAAAAGTTCTTGATAAAGGATCCAATCACATTGTCAGAGAGATTACCTATTAGACTTTTTTTTTCTTTTTCTATTAGACTTCTTAAGACAAATGGGTTGAATGACAGGAGATCCTTCAGAGGAAGGCCAAGGTGAGCCCCAGCCATCAGATGTGTGTCTTTGCCTGCCTCCTGCATGCACTGACTGTGCTGCCGACATCTGATAAACAGGTTGCCCTTTTATTCCTTCCCTTCTCATGACTTAGAGTGATCGCTGTTCCTGTCCTAGAGCAAATTTCTTCTTGTGGGATATTTCTTGATGCTGTTCTGCCAAAATGAGAGCTAAACCTGAAAACTTGAAGATTCCTGAGACTGGAGAGTGAATTTGGCATGATTAAGACAGGAAGGCTGGAACATAGACCAGCAGCTTTGGGCTTTTGTGCTTTGTTCTTCCATTCTAGCAGTTTACTGAACACTGTGTGCTTTTAGCGAGTTAGAAGAGTAGAGTTTACTCTCCTTTAAAATATTTTGAGTGTCTAGTGTATTTATGATTATATGTGCTACATTACTGAACATATTCCTAGCAGGAGACAACTTCCATTTTAATAAGACACTATCAAGAACTAAAATTGTGCCTGTCTGGGGACTTCCCTGGTGGTCCAGTGGCTAAGACTCTGTGCTCCCAATGTAGGGGGCCT
>SJYQ01033942.1:0-36118 GCA_006410935.1 Redunca redunca
CCTCTGACCTCAGGCCTCCGCCCCTGCAGGGGCAGAGCCTCCCTCAGGCAGGTGTGGTGTGTGGCCCTGGGAACCCGTCCTGGCAAGACTCTCAGCTGATGTCCCCCAACGGACTGAGATGAGATGGCAGTGGGGTGGAACGTGGTTTGGGAAATTGGCCTCTGTGGGTTCCCAGAGGCTTCGTGCCCTTCTGCTTCCAGGAAACTGCTATCTCTCTCCCCTCTCCTTCTCTCTCAGTCTTCCTGGGGCCAGTGTTTTCCCCCCTGAGCAATTTAGCAAGGGGCAAAAAACCCTGCCCCTCCTTCCCTTCTTCTCCAGTCTGGCCTAGTTACATCCTCGTAGACGCAGCTAATGGACAGTGGGTTTCCTGGGGTCGGTTCAGAGTCACCGTCCTCTGAAATCACACGCCCTAACCACATGCCCCAGGGCCTCTTATTTCCAGAAACTGTGCAAAAATCCCTTAATTACCCTGAGCGGCCTAGAAAGACCTGGGTGGGTGCAATACAGACATTGGGAGCTTTTCCCTTCTCCCCACCTACCTCATGGTCCGAGGCCTGGCCTCCGGCCACTCGGGAGTGGCAGGCCGGGTGAAGAAGCGCCAGGCAGGGAAGCAGGGGGGCAGAGTAGGGGCGCTGGGAGTGAGAGACTGGGAGAGACCAGGGTCCCAGGGTAACACGGCACTGAACAAGGCAACAACACTGTTTCCACACACCTGGATCCCTTATCTCAGTAGATGTGAGCCTCACAGCCAAGGAAAGGTTTGTTATCCCCATTTTACAGAGAGGGGCAGTGAGGCCCAGAGTGAGAGCAGCCCCGCTGTGGGCGCTGGCAGCGGGCTCTGGCCAGCGGGGCCTGTTCCCCGGTCCCTCACCTGCGGGTGCCCTCTGCCCTCTGGCCCCTGCCCCACCCCCGGCCCTCAGGTACATTCCGGAGGGCATGCAGTGCTCGTGCGGGATCGACTACTACACGCTCAAGCCGGAGATCAACAACGAGTCGTTCGTCCTCTACATGTTCGTGGTCCACTTCTCCATCCCCCTGATCGTCATATTCTTCTGCTACGGGCAGCTGGTGTTCACCGTCAAGGAGGTAGGGTCCTTGGGGGACTGGTGCTGTGGGGCTGGGGACAAGAGCGTTGATGAGGCTGAGCGCGGCCCCCGGCCCAGAGGAGCCTCAAGTCTGGACACCAGGCCCTGTGTCCCCGCAGGCGGCTGCCCAGCAGCAGGAGTCGGCCACCACTCAGAAGGCCGAGAAGGAGGTCACCCGCATGGTGATCATCATGGTCATCGCTTTCCTGATCTGCTGGCTGCCCTACGCCGGGGTGGCGTTCTACATCTTCACCCATCAGGGCTCTGACTTTGGCCCCATCTTCATGACCATCCCGGCTTTCTTTGCCAAGTCTTCCTCCGTCTACAACCCCGTCATCTACATCATGATGAACAAGCAGGTGCCTGCTGGTGGGGTGGGAAGGGGCCAGGTCCCCCCCAGGCAACAGGTGGAGAAGCCACAGTCTTAACTGGGCCTCAGTCTTTCCACCTGCAAAATGGGCGGGGGGAGTTGGTTTTCCCTGGGGTAATCATGAGTCATCCGGGAGAGATGCAGATTCCTGGACCAACCCCCAGACCTTCTGATTAGAAACTCAGGGTGGGCCCAGGAACATGCATTTCTAACAAGCCCTCTGATACTGGCTCAGGAAAGAGAAGTACCAGTCCAGATGGTTCTGGAAGCTGGCTTTAACAGTCCAGACGGTCAAAGTCCCAGGCCTGGGAACAGGTGCCAGCCTCCACAAAGCTGGACAGGATGCCAAAAAGTCTCATTCTGAGGGACGAAGGGATAAAGCGGTCCTTTTAACATAGACCAGAGGTTCCTCTGCAGGTTCTTTGGTCCAGTGGGGAAAACCTGGAGTCAGACAGATTGGGTTCAAATCCCAGCTCTGCTGGGTTTTAGCTGTGTGGCCTTGGGCAAGTCACTTCCCTTTTCTGGGCTTCAGTTTCTTCACCCATGGAAAGGATGAAATCCTAAACTCTTGGGTTCAATGGGATAATTTCCAGATGGCCCTTGGCACACTGAGGGCATCATCGCATGTCACCAGTGACAAAGCCCCTTCGGGTTTGGTCCCAGCACCTCTGGGTGGGGTTGGGGAGGCTTAGTAAGTTCCTCCAGGGAGCCATCTGACCGGGCACAGGAGGCTGGGAGGACCAGAGGCAGAAGAGGGATGCGGCATACCGCACTGATGATGCCATCTCCCGCCTAGACTCTGCGGGTCGCTGAGCACCCCCACCCTAACCCTACCTCTTCCTTCCAGTTCCGGAACTGCATGCTCACCACCCTCTGCTGTGGCAAGAACCCACTGGGTGACGACGAGGCCTCCACCACCGTCTCCAAGACAGAGACCAGCCAGGTGGCGCCTGCCTAAGCCCCTCCAGGGACTCCGTGGCCAGCCTCGGGAGTCCCCCAACCCCCACCCCACCCCAGCCTCAGCAGCTCCATCCGGAGCCGCGCCTGTCGGAACCAGCTCTCACAGGCTCCCTGAGTGTCAACACAAAAACCAACCAACCAAATGCAAACGAATCAATGAGAGAAACAGGAGGCGCCCCACTTGGCAGGGGCGGCCCGATCTGGAGTCCTGATTTCCCGGGGGCCCGCTGTAGCTCCGCTCCCCCCAGCTCATCTCTCAGCTACACAAGAGCTCTTGCTCTGGAAAAGTGTCCCAGCTTAGGGATAAGTGAGTAGCACATGACGGGGCACGCTGTAGGTGCTTATTAATAAATGCTAGGTGGAGGAAGGAAGGAATGAATGGAGACGTGAATGGAGAGATGAACAGGTCGGGAGGGCATAGTCATTCTCTCATAACATGTTAGCAGCAGCAGCAGCTCGCCCTTGGCTGATGACCTTGAGCAGTTGTTTTGTCCTTGGGCCTCACTTTCTTCCCCCATACAATGGGAATTCCAAATCTCTGCTCACACAGCTGCTGGGAAGATCAAATGAGAGTGTGTGTGTGTGTCTGTGCGTGTGTGCGTGCACGTGTGCTCGCGTGTGTGCGCGCACGTGTGCTCGCGTGTGTGAGCTCTTTGTAAATAGTAAGGAGCTGGACAGACTGTAGTTAACATTATGAATAATATCAATTAATATAAGTAATTCATTCCTATGATCATCTCCTCTTGATAGCGACCATTTTGAGATTGGGCAAGGCCCTAAGCATCCAGCCTCATCAGGCTTATAAACATTAGACGGACAGCAAGGCCAGACCAGCGCTGGGTGGTGGGCCACAGGGAAGGACAGTCAAGGAAATGCAGAATGCAGTCATCAGGCCTGAGAAGAAAACAAAAACAAAACATCAGAGGACCAGAGGCTGGGGGCAGTGCAGAGCCCACATGACGCGGGCCATTCCCTTCCAGTGCAACCCACAGAGAGACACGTCTTGCTCTCAGCATCTGAAAAACCACTAGCTCTCCTGCCCAGCACCCAGGCTGCAGCATCTCTGGGCCCGTATGGAGCTTCTAGAAGTTATGTTCACCTGCCCACATTTAACTAAGAGCTGGGTCCCCAACAACACCTTTGTCTCAAAAAGAGCTTAAAAAACAAAAGCGTGGGAAATCTGGCTGGACCCACCTTCCCCCGGGGGAAGTTCACAGATCACAGATTTTAGCTCCCCTGCTGGGCAAGCCTTCAGCGGCTCCAGTCCATTCTCCACTCCGGAGAGTCCTTGTTGCTTCGAGGCTGGCTGGGACTCTGGGACATCAGAATCGAGCCACCTCATAAATGCCCCTCCTCCACGACTTACCAAAGCGGGAAGCTCTACCTCTCCCCAGCTCTGCCTGGAGATGAAGGCAAATTGGGGTATTAAAAGCTCAGCTCCCATCCTTGGTGTTAGTGGTGGTGGTTTTTGTCAGTCTCAAGCTCTTTATCCACAGGATGGATGGAAACGGGGCAGTGTTCATCTGATCCTTGACCCTGGGGTTTCTGGGTTTGAGCAAATATCAGAGCCCCTGGGAGTGCTTTAGGCTGTGGGGAGCAGGCCTAGGAATGGGAAAAGCTCCAACCTCGGAGTCACAGAGATCCAGGTGGCCCGTGAAACTGCAAGCAAATTTTGTCACCTCTTGGAAGCCTCCTTATCTGCAAAAGGGGATCTTAAAACTGACCTTAATGAGATTTCAGACTTTATGTAGCCAACGTGCTTCCTGAGCTCAGCAGATGATGAGAGACTGTTTTGCATTACTGGAGCCTCAGCTCCAGGCTGGTCCTACCAAGGACCTCATCTGAAGGGGGAATGGGATAAAGGTGTAGCTCCCAAATGACCGTCCTCCTCCAAGGCGGGAAAAGGCAGCAGGAGTCTGAGAAGGGAGATCCTTTGTACCATGGAGGGGCTGGGGCAGGTAATAGCTGGGATCTCTGTCGTTGCCCCTCTCTACTCTGTCTCCCTAGGTGGGTGATGTCAGTCAGGATTCCTTTATCTGCAGGAGGCAGGAAATCACACTCAGTAGTACCGAAGCAAAAGGAAGACACGATTGGCTCCCATAAATGAAAAGCTCAGGGCTTCAGGCATGCCTGGGTGCAGGTGCTCAGATGAGGTCACCTGGCTTTTGAGGGCGCTGTACTGGGTCTTCCTTGCTGTGCGCTGGCTTTCTCTACTTGTCGTGAGCGGGGGCCACCCTTCCCTCTGGCGCCAGGGCTCCTCGTCACGGTGGCTATTCTTGTTGCTGAGACTGGGCTCCAGGGCACCTGAGCTTCAGTGAGTAGCTGTGGTTCATCCATTCAGCTGCCCTGGAGCCCAGGCCAGAGATGGAACGCGTGTCTCCTGCACCGGCAGGGGGACTCAGCCCCTGGACTGCCAGCGAAGTCCATGTTATCTGGCTTCTAGGTCTCCCGTTGGCTGCAGTTTTCTCTGTGTTCCCTTCTAGTTCAGTTCAGTCTCTCAGTCGTCTCCGACTCTTTGCGACCCCATGAACTGGAGCACGCCAGGCCTCCCTGTCCATCGCCAGCTGCCGGAGTTCACCCAAACTCATGTCCATCGAGTCGGTGATGCCTTCCAACCATCTCATCCTCTGTCATCCCCTTCTCCTCCCACCCTCAATCTTTCCCAGCATCAGGGTCTTTTCCAATGAGTCAGCTCTTCGCATCAGGTGGCCAAAGTATTGGAGTTTCAGCTTCAACATCAGTCCTTCCAATGAACACCCAGGACTGAGCTCCTTTAGGATGGACTGGTTGGATCTCCTCGCAGTCCAAGGGACTCTCAAGAGTTTTCTCCAACACCACTATTCAAAAGCATCTATTCTTTGGCACTCAGATTTCCTTATAGTCCAACTCTCACATCCATACATGACTACTGGAAAAACCATAGCCTTGACTAGATGGACCTTTATTGACAAAGTAATGCCTTCATGCCAGGTTAACTATTCCAAAGATGTAAGCATAGAAATCACCAGTAATTCCAAGCTCAGCAAACCCTGCAGAAATGGGGCTTCTCTTCGCCATCTGTTAGTCGTTTCCAGGTAGGGCTCTCATTGGCCAGGCCTGGGTCACCTGATAGCTCCTAAGCCAATCACCAGGCTGGGGCATTCATCCTCTGATTGGCCTGGCCCCTGGTCACCTGATTGCATTTGCCGCCCAAGGTAGTGTTGAAAGTGGAAGTCGCTCAGTCCCATCCGAGTCTTGGTGACCCCATAGACTAGCTATACAGTTCATTGACTTCTCCAGGCCAGAGTACTGGAGCGGGTAGCCTTCCCCTTCTCCAGGGGATCTTCCCAACCCAGGGATCGAACCCTGGTCTCCAGCACTGCGGGCGGATTCTTTACCAGCTGAGCCACGAGGGAAGCCCAGGAGTGTTATCCCTGCGTTAACCGAATGGCTCCTTCCTATCCTGAGGGTGGGGATAGGAAGGAGCCGAAAGGAAACTTCAGGAGGTGGTTACCAGAAGGAGGAGGGCCCGGGGCAAGGGGCCCGGAACCAACAGTGGCCCAGAGGAGGTGCGCTTCATGTCGGTGATACCGGGCTAGTTCGCCCGCCATCCACAGCGGTGACGAGAGGATTCCGACGGCCAGCGGGTGTGGATCCCACCCTCTGTTTCAGATGCTGTGTGGGGCCAGGCACAGTGGCATTGCAGCTAGTCTGCCTGTGGTCAGCCCTGTCCCCTCCCTCCCACAGACCACTTATTGTGAGGATTCATCAGCCTCACATCCAGAGGGAAAAAAAAATTTCCTCTAAAACCAGAACATTCTCCGACTTTTTCCTGGTAGAGAGTAATCCCTACTTAACTTCCTCAATTTGCAGTTGATTTGACTGCCATTGGTGGGGAACCCGGCGTATATAAAGGCGGACAAGTGCTGACTGAGTCTGGGGAGAGGGTGTTAGTCACCGCATCTCCAGGCTCTAGGCAGCCAGTGTCCCTAGGCCAGGACGCGCTGGTCTCAGAGATGGACTGGAGGGAGCAAGTCTCTGGGCTGCGACCTGGCCAGGGACAAGGCCACAGAGCTCTCTCAGCCCCTGATTTTTGCCTCTGGAAGGAGAGTGGAAAGAGTTTAAAACTGTAATCTGCAGAACTGTAAGTTCACACGTAGAAGAACCCCGGTCAGTGTCCCAAGATGGCAAAAAAAAAAATATTTGGCGAAACTCAAATTTCATACAGCTCTCAGTAAAAACATCTCGAGTACCAGAAGCAGCTCGTCCTCTCTCCAGCAGCCTGATCACAATTACCATTTCCCTGTGAAAAGGCAATCCTCTAGAAGAATTTTTAGATCATGCAGCACATTTTAGAACTTCTTCCGTCCAAATGCAAAACTCTATCCTGGCACAGACCTGGAGCAGGGTTTCAGATGAAGCTCGTGGGAATGTTTGTATCCCTAAGTCTTTCTCAGTTCTTGGAAACGTGATCAAAATCGCTGCCCCCGTTGGCACCAGCTTCCACACGCCTCTTTGCCTCATCTCGGCTCCTGCTCTGGATGGTTCCCACAGATGGTTTTCAGGCCTCCCTCCACTCAGCCGAGCCCGCTCTGGCACTGGGACTGCTACAGCAATGGGTGCTGAGCACCTACTGTGTGCCAGGTGTGCTGGGCACAAGGGACACCACCAGGAACAAGACAGACACAGCCCTGCCCGCTGCCCCTGCCTCCCAGAGCTCAAGGAGACAGGTAAGGCAGTGTTTTAACCCTGGGTGCTGGAGGCTGCTGGCAGCCCGAGGAGGGGCCCCTAACATCCTTGGGTGTCATGGAGGGCGTTTCCGAGGACGTGATGTCTACACTGAGGCCGAAAGGATGAGTGAGAAACAGTTCAGTAAGGTGGTTGTTGCGTTATGGTTTAGTTGCTAAGTCAAGTCTGACTCTTTTGTGACCCCGTAAACGATAGAGCCCGTCAGGCTCCTCTGTCCATGGAATTCTCCAGGCAAGAGTACTGGAGTGGGGTGCCATTTCCTTCTCCAGGGGATCTTCCTGTCCAAGGGATGGAATCTGCATCTCCCGCACTGGCAGGCGGGTTCTTTATTACTGAGCCACCAGGGAAGTCCCCCGGAGAAGGTAGATATAGATAAAAGAGGGCCTTGTAGGAAGAGGGTATCAGCTGCACTGACAACCTCCAAATCTCATGCTTCAAACAACACACCATGTACTGTTGCTTGTGACTCTGTGGGTCAGCCAGGTGACCCAGACCAAGCTTGGTTGACCTCTGTTGGGTTCATTCGAGCATCTGTGGTCAGTTGGAGGGCTGGCTGCTTGGCCAGCCAGCGTGGGCTGGGCAACAGGGGAGACTGGGCCACCGGCCTCTCCACATCCAGCAGGCTTGCTCACCTGGGACTGGGACCAGACGTCCCTTCCCTCTTACTGGGTTGGTCACAACAAGTCCCAAGGTGAGCTCAGATTCCAGGCATGAGGGAGGAGCTGCAGACTTACACTGCAAATGGGCATGGATGTGGGCAGGGGTGAAACACTGGCACTATTTTTACATCAGTCTAACACACACACAGGAAACCAAAATGGAAAGCCCAGCTCTCAACACCTAACCGGTTCCAAGAGCCTCAGTGTGGTTGGACTATGGGGTTTCAAGGGGGAAGGAGGCCTCATAAGCCAGACTGGAGAGGTCAGTGGAGAGGTCCCCATGGCAGTGGGGAGCCATGAAGGGTGCTAGGCAGGCAGTGGTATCTAGTTTCACTTTAGAACACCTTGCCTGCCTCAATCTAGACCTCTGGTAATGGAGAGTCCCCTGGAAAAATCCCAACTGTAAGACCATGGAGAGAAAGATGCAAGTCTGTCCTAGACCTGCCCCCTTAAAATCCTGCACTCTCCTCAGAGGTAACCACTGCTGTTACCTTGGTATAAATCCTTTCAGAGCTTCTGCTGGGACTTCACTCACACACTCACTCACACACACACACACATAGTGGGGAACATATTCCACAGATACTTTATGTTTCATTCATTTTCACTGTTGTGTAATATTCCACCATGTGAACAGATCACAGTTTATTTGTCCAGTCTGCCCTTGGTGGGCATCTAGGTTGGTTTGCATTTTTGCCAAGATTGCACTGAGCACCCTTATGTACCATCAGTCTAAGAAAGAAAGAGCGCTAAGTCGTGTCTGACTCTTGTGATCCTGTGAACTGTAAACTACTCGGCTCCTCTGTCCGTGGGATTCTCCAGGGAAGAAGACTGGAGTGGGTTGCCATTTCCTTCTCCAGGGGATCTTCCAGACCCAAGATTGAACCCAGGCCTCCCGCATTGCAGGCAGATGCTTTACCGACTGAACTACGGGGGCAGCACCATCAATGTAAGAATTTCTGTCAAATTTACAGCCAGAGTGACATGGGTAGATGTGGCCCAAATCCATCTTAGTCGTGATAGATGTTACTCAGTTGCTTTTCTGTGTTGCTTCCCAGCAGCTATGTATTTCTTCACATCCTGGATGCTCAATTTCTATGGACATTAAAAAATTTGTCATTCTGGGGACTTTCCTGGTGGTCCAGTTGTTAAGACTCCATGCTTCCAGTGCAGGGGATCAATCCTTGTTTGGGAAACTAAGATCCCACTTGCCACATGGCATGGCAAAAAAAAAAAAAATCGTCATCCTACTGCATGTGAAATACCACCTCATCTTTGTTTTAATCCATCTTGCATTTTATTTATTTTTATTATTATTTGTTATTATTATTCATTTATTTTTGGCCACACCACATGGCATGTGGGATCCTAGTTCCCCGACCAGGGATCGAACCCACAGCCCCCAAAGTGGAAGCACGAAGTCCTAATCCCTGGACTTCAGGGAAGTCTGCACCTCGTCATTTTAAATGGCTGCAGAGTATTCTACAGTAAGAGAGTAATTCCACGAGGCCCTGAGTGATTCATTTGGAAGTTTTGTTTTTTTTTTTCTTTTTCCAAACAACACAGCAATTATTTCTTTTCTGACAAATGTGCTCCTAGGAGAGAGAGGCGGAGTTGTTGGGCTCCAGGGAATACCTTTCCATAGTAGGCTGCACCCAATTTACACCCTGGCAGAGACAGTGAGGGCCTGGCTCCCGCATCCTTGCCAGCACTTTGTCTTCAGTTTTTATCAGTTTGACGAGAAAAGGAGTAGCTCTTCGTTGTTTTGATTTAAATTTTCCTGAGTGCCAAAGAAGTCGAGGCTGTTTTCCTGTGTTTGTTTGCCTTTCTGGCGAATTCATCTTCTTTGTCGGGTTTCCCAGTGGATGTTGCCCTTATTTATGGAGACTTTTGCTGAGTAATTTAAACATCACTCTGTCCTCCCTTAGAAACTCTTTCTTACAACACAGAAGGAGGTCGCGACAGGCTGACCTGGGGATGTCTGGTCCAGGTGAACCCACTGGCCGGCCTCCACCTGCTGCTTCCTGAGACAGTGGAGGCCAGCTGAGGCCTGGGCACAGGGGTGGGCACCGGGGTTGGGGAGGTGAGGTGGGGTGGGGAGGGCCCTCACCTCCCAGCGGCTACCTCCACTGGCCCAAGCGCTCCAGTTCCCCGTTTGCACCCCCAGGTTCTGCTGCGCAGAGGCGCAGGGCGGACCAAGCATCTGAGTCCCCTTCCTTACACCGTGGGGGCTGAGACCCAGAGAAGTCGGGCACACGGGCAAGGTCACCCAGGAGCAGGTGGTCGGGGCTGAGGCATCTTCGGCGCTCCGGGCGGGGCTGCAGGGCCCCCTCCCAGCCTCCTGCCCAATCAGCAGCCGCGCGCCTCCCGCCCAATCAGGGGCTAATTGGGGGGGTATGTAAGGCGAGCAGGCGGGCCAGGGGCCCTCACGCCAGGCGAGGGGCCCCCTGTACCTTTCTGCCTGTGAAATGGCTCCCGGGAGCGTCGCTTCCAGTGACACCTCTTCCTCGGCCTCCTCGGCCTCCGCAGCCTCCGCAGCCTCCGCAGAGGGGTCGTCCAGGCCGTCAGGGTCTGAAAAGCCAGGTGAGCTCATGGAGCGGCCCCCTCCATCCTCTGAGAGAGAGCCTGTTGCCTGGGGGTCCTGAACACTACCTTCCTGCCCTCTCCTCCCTCAGGCTGGCCCCAGAAACCGCACAGCCCCCACCCGCACGAGGGGCAGAAGAGCTGATGCCGGAGGTGGGGGGAGGGCAGGGAGGAGAGAGCGAGCGGGGCCTCCCCAGCTGGAGCCCATTTGCTGGGGCGAGGGGCTCTGCCCAGCTGGAGCTAACTGAAGGGCTCGAGCAATAGGCGGGCAAGCGCTTGAGACGCGACTGGGCTTTGGCTGTTGGGCTGCATCCCAGCTTTCAACCAGCAAACAGCGCCTCGCGATTCTCTGGGCATGGGGTCCACTGAGGCACACAGACCCGCTTCATCCCCTCCGGGAGCTCCCAGGCTGGGAGGCAAGCCGCCTCCTGATAGAGGCCACCTCCTGGTAGACGCCTGAGTGGCGGGGAGCCAGAGGCTGTTGGAGCCCAGAGGAGTTGCCTGACCCACTCTCGGTGGTCAGGGTAGACTTCCCAGAGGAGGCGACTCCTGAAGAGGGTGGGGCAGGGGACGTGCTCAGAGCATTTGCGAGATGTCTTTGGAGACAGAATGGGTCCAAGTGCCTGGGAAGCACAGGGCAGAGCGGCTCAGTGCTGTTTGGGCCTTAAAGGGCGAGTGACGGCGGCTGGGGACAGCCTGGCTGGGGCCAGGGCCTGCAGGGGAGCGTGCTGGTGGAAGGCTTGGTTTTGGGGGGAGTGCCGTGTGTCTTCCCTCCGGCTGGGGCAGAGTTGGGGGAGCAGCAGGGATGGGGGCGGGGGCTGATCGGAATAGCCTCCCAGGTGGAGGTCAGGTGTGAAGGCAATGGCCGCTGAGGGATACGATTGGAGATGTGTGTGGAGGTGAGAAAGTCTGCGCCCGGGGGATGGCGGCTGAGAAGCTTGTGGGGAGCAGGAGTGACCTCAGGGTTTCGGTTCCTGGCCACAAACTGAGGCCGGGCAGTGGCAGGGAGAGCGTTGAATCCTGGCCACCAGACCCCGAGGGGCCAGTGGCCAGTGATGAGGCCCTGGCTTGTCGCCTGTGTAGAAGTGAGTTTCCACACAGAGACGGAAAGCAGTGAAGCAAGTCCAGGGTCTGTTAGGAGGAAAGAGAGTGCTTGTGGGTACCCGCACGCTGCGTCCACGGGCTCAGAGAGGGCCTGCCCCGTGCTTTGAATCGCCTCTATGGGGCATTTCTCCTGGGTTTCCTCGGGCCAGGCGCCTTGCTTCGCCTGCTTGTGCGTCTGTATCTGGTACATCTCAGCCTCCTCCCACGCGTGCGTGCGCGTCTCCAAGCCAAGATGGAGTCTAGCGCAGAGGCCTGTGGGTAGCTGACATTACTTGCTATGGGGTGACACCCACTCCCTTTTTGACCTCCAAGGAGCCTTTCTATGCCTGTGTCGTCGGGGAGGCCTCCTTAACTTCGACAATGAGGAATATGTGATCTTTCATCTGGGCAGGGGTCCAGCCTCCCCCATCACTGTGCCTTTTTGGCGTTTCTGTCCACAGGGGAGAAACGGTTCGAGCCTGGGGTCTATCTGTTTCCTGCCTCGGGGGGTGGGGGCGGTGTTCAGGACATGCCCTGGGCACCTCTTTGGGTGTCTGGGTAGGTATGAGAGATGGGCCCCACTGTGGGGGAGAGAAGACGAGGGACAGGTTTGTAAGGACCCTGAGCTCTTCTTTTGGACACCCCAGTATACAGCAGGCATCGAGTAACTGCAGAATGAGGAGCTGAACAGTTTGGAGGGTTGGGGGAGGACAGAGACGCAGGGGTGGCTCCCTGGGACAGGGTGTGGTTTGGGGGGGGGGCAGGGCAGCAGTGAGAGCTGTCGCCCGGGGCCAAGCCCTCTAGAAACCCTCTAACCCTGCAGCGGGAAGGGCCCAGACCATGCTGGGACCCCCTTCCTGCCTTCGGAGGTGGGGGCTGGGAAGGCTGAGGCTCTGAGAGTGAGACTAGAGGTCTCTGACCCTAAAATGAATATTCTCAGACACTGGGCTCCTCCTGGCCAGCAAACAACAGAGGCTGAATTTGATTAAGTCTCTTTACAAATGTTGCTGAAGTCTAGACTTTTTAGATGGTTTTTTTTTTTTTCACTTTAAAATGTTTTTTAAATAAATAAATATATATATATAAGCCACTTAATTCCTTTTCTTCAGTCTTTAGTTTTTGCAGATTGTTTGGAAGTCAGCATTTATAATCACCGTGTTTAAATCAGGTTTCATATTTAAACTACTTTTGTGTGCTTTATGGTGACTGACAGCGTCTCTCACCAGCTCCCTCCTCACCCCTGTATCCTACTCTCGTTTGCAACTTTTAAAATGTAACAGCTTACTGAGATAGCTCATTAATTCACATAGCACACAGTGCACTCATTTACAGTGGACAGTGGCTTTTAGCACATCACAGTTGTCTATTTGTTTCCATAGTCAATTTTCATCTCCTCTAAACGAAAACCTATACCTGTTAGCAGTCACTCCCCATCACCACCGACCTCCCAGCCCCTGGCAACCGCTAATCTACTATCTAGCGCTGATTTGCCCATTCCTGGCATTTCACGTGAAGTAAATCATACAATTGGGCTTCCCCGATGGGGCTACTGGTAAAGAACCCGCCTGCCAGTGTAGGAGACACGGGTTCAATCCCTGGGCCGAGAAGATCCCCTGGAGGAGGACATGGCAACCCACTCCAGTATCCTTGCCTGGAGAATCCCTATGGACAGAGGAGCCTGGCAGTCTACGGTCCATGGCGTCGCAGAGAGTCGAACACGAGGTGTGTAGATTGTAGTCTATCCCTAGGACTGTTGTGAGCCCCTGTGTGATTTGGGCTATAAAAGAGGGCCCATTATGGCACTGGAAAGCGAGGGATTACTTCTGTTTAAAAGGAACTTACAGATGTCCCTAGCTTTTTCAGATCAGTTGGGGAAGGCTTCAACCCATCCTATGAAAGTATCAACCAACCCCAGACCACATTTATATCTTGATCGTGGGGGCATTTGGGTGAAATCTAACTGCCAACCTTCCCCTGGATATGTCACTCGGCACTGAACTGGCCTGAGTAACAGAGGGGGGATTGGATGGGTCTGGGCATTGTTATGGGGCTTCCCTGGTGGCTCAGATGGTCAAGAATCTGCCTGTAATTGCAGGAAACCAGGTTTGACCCCTGGGTTGGGAAGATCCCTTTCAGATTATTAGGGGCACATAAGTCACAGGCCAATGTTGCTTGCTTTTCTGTTCTTTTAAGCCCCTTCCCTGAAAAAGCCTTTTGCATCAGGTCCCGTGGTGTGTCCCTCCCATAGTGGGTGGCATCATGTCAACTCTTAGTTTCCATGGTGGAGCCTCTGGGACTGGAAGCTCACCCTACTCTTCATACGAACCTGTGCTTCCTCCTCTTAGCCCCGTTCTCAGCATTTTCTTGTTCTGTGGGGAGGACTGGGGAAGACCAGGGAGTTCAGGGGGGCCAGTCACTAGGACCATAACCTAGGCCCTTGCACACAAGCTGTGTGTTTTTCAATCCAGTCAGCTTGGGCTTCCCTGGTGGCACAGATGGTAAAGAATCCGCCTGCAATGCAGGAGACCCGGGTTCAGTCCCTGAGTTGGGAAGATCCCCTGGAGAAGGAAATGGCAACCCACTCCAGTATTCTTGCCTGGAGAATCCCAAGGACAGAGGAGCCTGGCAGGCTACAATCCATGGGGTTGTGAAAGAGTCAGACAGGGCTGAGCAACTAACACTTTCACTTTTCCCCCCACTGGTTCACAGAAGATCCCTCCCTCTGATGGGCACTACCGTGAATTACTGCTACTTGGGTCATGAGCTCCATTGCTTCTAAAAGAGCCAGGATAAAACCCTTACATTTTGTGGGGGGATTTGTCTCCCAGGGTGGGTCATATTCTGGGATTATGTCCCTGATGTAGCCGCCTGATCAGTTTGGTGGCCAGTAGGCCATCTGCATGTTCCCTAGCCTTTCTCAATATACACTCCTTTTCATCCGAGGTGCCACAGTGGCCCAGAATAACCGTGATGGCCTGCCAGGTGAGACAGAATGACAGCCTCCGCCAGATAAATTCAAACCTGCAAACCTCTCCTTACAGATTCACCATGAAAAATGCCATGGGGGTCAGGACCTGAGGACCTACAGATGGGAATGTTTCGAAAAAGAATTTTTGGACATAGATAAGGTGAACGTGCTTATTCCTTGAGCTGAGTTGAAAACAAGGTTTCAAAAGTAAATGCAGATTAAAGACCCAGAAACTCACACGATCTGTTGTCAGGAGCAGGGTTCTAGGACAACTTTGTTCTCTTTGGGGAGAGAGAAGCCAGATCCGGTCTTGCATCAGCCTATTCTTAATAAAATTCATCTTCCTGATTAAATTTAACCCAAGCCCAAGAAGTCCTGAGCACAAAGTTCTTTTCCCAGTGTTCCTTGTCCTCAAAACTTCTGCAACTTTCTGGAGCTGTATTATCCTGTCCCTTATTCTTTGCATTCAGAAATCACCAGCTGTAGGACAGAAGTCACCTATTTTTCCTTTTAAGAAGCTATATTTCCATTCCTCATACCTTCTTTTCTGCAAACACATATCCTCCTTTCCTTAAGCCACCATGAACTGTGTTTTACGGTAGCAGCCCCTGATTGGAACATCCTATGACCTCTAGAAACATGTGTCTTCCCAAAGCACAATTTCTGTCCTTAATGTGGTGCAAGACGTGTGTCCCATAAACCCAAATGTATTTAGTTTCCCTCTCACGAGATGACAGAAGCAGGTAAAAGCAGACCTGTTTAGCAGTGAACGTTCCAAGTTTTCATGTTATTTGAACTGACCTGGGTACTGCGTGGATTCCTATCATTTAACTTAGTTTCTTTTCAAGGTGCCAAAATTTGGAGGAACTATTCTAGATGGAGGGCCCCCCTGGTGGCTCAGTGGTAAAGAATCCACCTGCCAATGCAGGAGACCGGGGCTCGATCCCTGGGTGGGAAGATGCCCCTGGAGAAGGAAATGGTAACCCACTCCAGGATTCTTGCCTGGGAAATCCCATGGACGGAGGAGCCTGGGCAGATACAGTCCATGGGCTCACAGAGAGGGGGGCATGACTGGGCGACTCAACAACATGCCCATCTAGAGATGGACATTTCCAAAGCAGAGTGATTCCTGCAGCGTTTCCCAAAAAGCTCTTTTCGCAGTTATATTTGCGTAAAAGTTTAATTGTATCAGGTTTTTCTCTTTGATGACGGATTTTATAATACCAGAAACAATGTGTACTTACTGACTTTCAGTAGCCCTGGGTACAGTAAAAGTGTCATGGTGATAACTCTAAAGACAGGTCTGTATTAATGAAACGCACAAGCCTAAGCCAGATAAGTTAATTTCTACAGAACCAGGGATCTCATAGTTTCCCTGCTGGAATTCAAAAAGGTCTCTTTTCTTCCTCAGTTTGGGATGGATCAGGTAATTCTTGAAGCCCAGGCAGAAGAGTTACGTTGCAAAGGCAGAGGAGAGAGACGCAAGCCCCTCTCTTTTTCTTTTTTGTTCTTTAAAATCCCCCCAAAATAACCCAAGGCTGGAGTCTCAGGCAGTGTGTTTGTATTTCAAGGCTTAAATTCTCCAGCGTGTCTTGGCAGAGACTTTCAGGAGCTGCCGGACCGATGAAACTACGTACAATAAAGACGTCAGTGACAAAAGCTTATAAAGACACAGATAAGACTTCAGGATGAACGGGATGGGAGTGTGGTGGGTGAGGATCAATGGAGAGGTAAACGGAGGAGAGAGAGGAAAAACCGAGAAAGAGGAAGAGACAGAGAAATTGCCATCTCAACCCACCCCCTGCCAGGTGTCTGTTCAGACACCAACCTGTGCGCCTCCAGAAAGGGCCAGTGAAGGAGGGGGCACCCTGTCCACTGCCCACGGGGTGAGCAAGCCCAGAAGCCAGCCGGGGGTCCGTCATCTTTGGGACTCTCACGCGTGTGTACCCAAGTGTGTGGAAATCTGCTGCTTGGCCCCGTTCCCAAGGGCACTTCTCTTGGCGGCAGGGAAACAAAGGTGAGGATATTGGGGGTGACTGGACTTCGAGCCCCGGGCTGAGGTTTGAATGTCTACCACTCATGAGATAAACCTCCCATCAGGTGAGCCCTTGGCCAGAGTGTTGTAGCTGCCTGATGTCCACTCTCTCGGAAGGATAAGATGAGAGGACAGAGATTTTAGGAGATGGAAAAGGACATAGGCGGGGAAAGCTTTGCCCAGATGAGGGTCCCGAGACCCCCCGGAAGGCGACTTACCACCTGCGATGATGCTGAAACGAGATTCGGGTGGGTGCGGTTCAGCCATGGGGAGGCTTCATTCCATGCTCTCAGACGTGCCCAGATCCTCTCCTGGGAAGTGGGCCACTGTCCCCTACCTGGTGTCATCAGATAGCACGCTACCGACCATGGTTCTTGACCTCGTTAAACAATAGAAATCGATCAGAAATTCAGGCAACAATTTATTGCAGTTCCTGCTGCAGAAGGAGGAATGAAAACAACAGGTTCCCTCGTTCCCTCGCTGAGGTGGGGGCGAGTTGGTTCCTCATATGGGGCACGAGTAGGGGCGTGTTCAGGGGTCAGGCCAAAGAGTGGCCTAGGTGATCTGTCCGTCCCTTTAGAGGTGTGGAGTGGGGGGCGGGCACGCGCAGCACCCTGCTTTTGCTCCCAGCTCATCAGAAGTAGCAGTCGAGTTTTGGGTTTTTTTTGTATCTTCTTGCCCATAATTTGCCTCCACTGCTTCTGTGGTGGCTCAGACAGTAAAGAATCAGCCTTCAATGCAGGAGACCCGGGTTCAGTCCCTGAGTTGGGAAGATCCCCTGGAGAAGGAAATGGCAACCCACTCCAGTATTCTTGTCAGGGAAATCCCATGGACAGAGGAGCCTGGCGGGCCATAGTCCATAGGTTGCAGAGAGTCGGACGCGACTGAGCGACCGGGCACACACACCCTTGCGTGCAGCTGTTTGCAGACCCTTGTAATTTCTGTGTCCTGTTGCTGGAGAAGATGTTTGTCCGGGTGCCAGCCCAGCAACAAGCGGTCCCAGGTTGCAGCCTGTCTCAGAGCTGCCACCCCAGGCCAGGCCCCTCCAGAAAGCCTCTCCCTTTGCAGCTGGGAGGGCTCGGACCTCCTTAGGGCCCCCTCCCCGCTGTTGGAGATGGGGGATGGGACGCAGTTGAGGCCCCGAGGTCCTGGCTGACCTGAGACTCCACTGATGTGCCGGCTCTGGTCCGAAAATGAATATTCTCAGACACTGGGCTCTTCCTAGCCAGGAGGCAATAGAGGGTAAATTTGACAAGGTCTCTTTACAATTTTTGCTGACATCTAGGGTTTTCAGGTGGAGTTTTTTATTTTGTAAAAACTCATATTTCAGTATAGTTGATTTACAATGTACTAATTTCAGGTGTACAGTATACATACATCTGTTCTTTAGATTCTTTTCCCGTATAGGTGACTTCAGAGTATTGAGTAGAATGCCTTGTGCTATACAGCAGGTCCTGGTGAGCCATCTGTTTTATATATAATAGCGTGTATATGTCAGTCCCAATCTCCCAGTTGATCGCTTTCCCCTTTCTCCCCTGGTAACCATAAGTTTGCTTTCCACAACTGTGACTCTATTTCTGTTTCATAAGTAAGTTCATTTCTACCATTTTTTATATTCCACATAAAACCAATATCATATGGTATTGTCTTTCTTTAACTTACTTCACTCAGTATGATAAATCCCTAAGTCCATCCATGTTGCTGCACATGTCATTATTTTGTTCTTTTTTTAGGGCTGAGTAATAGTCCATTGTCTATATGTACCACATCTTTACCCACTTCTCTATTGATGAATATTTTGATTGCTTTCATGTCTTGGCTATTGTAAATAGTACTGCAGTGAATAATGGGGTGCATGTATCTTTTTGAATTATGATTTTCTCTGAGGACATGCCCGGGAGTGGGATCGCTGGATGGTCCAGTAATTCTATATTTAGTTGTTTAAGGAACCCTCATACTGTTCTCTCCCACAGTGACTGAACGAATCCACATCCCCACCAACAGTGTAGGAGGGTCTCCTTTACTCCACACCCTTGCCAGCGTTTATTTTTTTGTAGACTTTTTGATGATAGCCATCCTAACTGGTGTGAGGTGATTCCTCATTACAGTTCTGACTTGCCTTTCTCTAATAATTAATGATGGTCAGCATTTTTTCATGTGCTTTTGGGCCATCTGTGTGTCTTCTTTGGAGAAATGTCTATTTAGATCATCTGCCCATTTTTTGATTGAGTTGTTTTTAATATTGAGCTGCGTGAGCTGTTTGTATATTTTGGAGATTAATCCCTTGCCAGTTTCTTTGTTTATAAATATTTTCTCACAGTTTGTGGCTTGCCTTTTCATATAGCGGTTTTTTTTTTTTTGCTATGCAAAACTTTGAAGTTTAATTAGATCCCATTAGTTTATTTTTTAAAACTTTTTGTTGGAGTATAGTTGATTTACATTCTGTTGGTTTCAGGTATACAGCAAAATGAGTCAGTTATACATGAACATATGTCGTTGCTGTTGAGTTGCTAAGTTGTGTCTGACTCTTTGTGACTCCACGGATTGTAGCCCACCAGGCTTCTCTGCCCTTGAAATTTCCCAGGCAAGAATACTGGAGTGGGTATCCATTTCCTTCTCCAGGGGACCTTCCCAAACTAGGGATTGACCCTGCGTCTCCTACTTGGCGGGTGAATCCTTCACCAGTAAGGGACCTGGGAGCCCACATATACGGGTATCCACTCATTTTTAGGTTCTTTTACTGTACAGGCCGTTACGGAGTACTGACTGGAGCTCCCTGTGCTGTATAGCAAGTTACTATTATCTGTTGCATGAATAGTAGTGTGTAGCTCTCAGTCCCAATCCTCCAACTTACGCCCACCCGGCTCATCCTCTGGTAACTGCTGTTTGTCTTCCGCATCTGTGTCTCTGCTTCTCTTTGGTAAATAAGTTCCTTTGTACTCTTTCTTTAGGTTCCACACACAAGCGATAGCATATATTTGTCTTTTTGTGTCTGACGTACTTCATTCAGTGACAACCTCTGGTCCATCCACGTTGCGTCAAATGGCCTTGCTTTCTTCCTTTTATATGACTGAGTAATATTCCACTGTAGAGATGGGCCACATCTTTTTCATCCGCCCCTCTGTTGATGGGCGTTTAGCTTGCTTGCATGTCCCGGCTATTGCAAATCGTGCTGCAGTGAAATGTTGGATTATGGTGGCTTTATAGTAGTCTGAGGTCTGGGAGCTTAATTTCTCCAGCTCTGTTTTTCTTTCTCAAGATTGCTTTGGCTCTTTGAAGTCTTTTGTGTTTTCATACAAGTTGGAAAATTTTTTGTTCTGATGTTGTGAAAAGTGCCATTGATAATTTGTTAGGGATTGCATTGAACCCTTAGATTGCTTTGGATGGTATAGTCACTTTCACAATGTTGATTCAACCCAGGAACATGGTATATCTCTCCATTTGTTTGTGTCACCTTTGATTTCTTTCACCAGGATTTTATAGTTTTCTGAGTAGAGTTCTTTTACATCCTTGGGTAGGTTTATACGTAGGTATTTTATTCTCTGTTGCAGTGGTAAATAGAATTGTCTCCTTAGTTTCTCTTTCTGGTCTTTCATTGTTAGTATGTAAGAATTCAGGAAACATATATGTTTTTTGTACGTGCTGGATCTTCGTTGCTGCAGGCAGACTTTCTGTAGTTGTGGGGAGTGGGGGCACACTCTCCAGTTGTGGCGTGTGGCCTTCTCATTCTGGTGTCTTCTCTTGTTGTGGGCACTCGGGCTTCAGTACTTCTGGCATGCGAGCTTAGTTGCCCCGTGGCATATGGAATCCTCCCAGACCAGGGAACAAACCTGTGTCCCACCTGGCATGGGCAGGCGGATTCTCAACCACTGGGCCACCAGGGAGTTCCTGCAAGAGATTTCTGTGTATTCATTTTGTGTATTCATTCTGCAACAGTGCTGATTTCCTTGATGAGCTCTCTTACATGGCATCTTTAGGATTCTCCATGTAATAATATCATGTCTGCAAATAGTGACAGCGTTACTTTTCCAATTTGGATTCCTTTTATCTCTCTTTCTTCTCTGATTGCCATGGCTAGGACTTTCAAAGCACTGTTGCGTAATAGTGGTGAGAGTGAACTTTCCTTGTCTTGTTCCTGATTTTAGAGGAAATGCTTTCAGTTTTTCACCATTGAGAATGAGGTTTGCTGTGGGTTTGTCATATGTGGCCTTTATTATGTTGAGGTAGGCTCCCTCTATGCCCACTTTCTAAAGAGTTTTTATCATAAATGGGTATTTTGAATTTTGCCAAGCATTTTTTGCATCTATTGAGATGATCATATGGTTTTTATTCTTCAATTTGTTAATGTGCTGTATCACACTGGTTGATTTGTGGAATCCGGATGAATTCTTGCATCGTTGGGATAAATCCCTCTTGATCCTGGTGTATGATCCTTTAATGTGTTGTTGGATTCAGTTTGCTAGTGTTTGTTGAGGATTTTTGTATCTATGTTCATCGAAGATACTGACCTGTAATTTTTGTGTGTGTGTGTGTGTGATATTTGCCTGGTTTTGGAATCAGGGTGATGGTGGCCTCTTAGAATGAGTTAGTGGGTGCTTCTTCCTCTGCAATTTTTTTGGAAAGAGTTTCAGAAGCATAAGTGTTAACTCTTCTCTAAATGTGTGATAGAGTTTGCCTATGAAGCCATCTGGTCCTTGACTTTTGATTGTTGGAAGATTTTTAGTTACAGTTTTAATTTCAGTACTCATGATTGGTCTGTTTATATCTTCTATTTCTTCCTGGTTCAGTCTTGGAAGGGTGTACCTTTCTAAGGATTTGTGCATTTCTTCCAGGTTGTCCAATGTATTGGCATATAGTTAGTTACTTGTGAAAGTGAAAGTCGCTCAGTCGTGTCCAACTCTTTGCGACCCCATGGACTACACAGTCCATGGAATTCTCCAGGCCAGAATATGGGAGTGAGTAGCTGTCCCTTCTCCAGTGGCTCTTCCCAACCCAGGGATCGATCCTAGGTCTCCTACATTGCAGGTAGATTCTTTACCAGCAGGGCCACCAGGGACGCCCATAGTTATTGTAGTAATCTCTTTTGAGCCTTTGTATTTCTGTGGTGTCAGTTGTAATTTCTCACTTTTCATTTCTAATGTTGTTCGTTTGAACGCTTTTCCTTTTTTTTACCTGATGAGTCTAACTAAAGGTTTACCAATTTTATTTATCTTTCCAAAGGACCAGCTTTTCGTTTTGTTGATTTTTAATATTGGTTTTCTTTGTTTATATTTCATTTATTACTGCTCTGATTTTTATGATGTCTCTCCTTCCACTAACTTAGGGTATTTATTTGTTCTTCCTCTAGTTGCTGTAGGTATAAGGTTAGGTTCTTTGAGATTTCTCATTTCCTGAGATAAGATTCTAATGCTATAAATTCTCTCAGAGCTGCTTTTGCATTAGGATAGTTGTGTTTTCATTGTGATTGGCCTCTCGGTATTTTTTTATTTCCTCCTTTGATTTCTTCAGTGATTGATCGGTTATTTGGCAACATGTTTCCCCTTCCTGTGTTTGTGTTTTTTACAGTTTTTTTTTCCCCCTGTGATATATTTCTAATCTCATAAGGTTGTGGTCAGAAAAGATACTTGATATGATTTCAATTTTTAAAAATGTACTGAGGCTTGATGTGTGACCCAAGATGTGATCTGTCCTGGAAAATGTTCCATGTGGATGTGAGGAGCAAGTGTACTCTGCTGCTTTTGGATGGAATGCCCTCAAAATACTAATTGAATCTGCCTGATTTGTTGTGTCACTTAAGGCTTATGTTTGCTTATTTTCTGCCCAAATGTTCTCTCCATTGGTGACAGTGGGGTGTTAAAGTCCCCCACTGTTATTGCGTTATTGTTGATTTCCCCTTTTATGGATGTTACCATTTGCCTTTTGTATTGAGGTACTTCTGTGTTGGGTACATACATACTTAACGATTATTCTATTTTCTTCTTGGATGAATCCCTTGGTCATTATGTAGTGTCCTTCTTGTCTCTTGTAACAGTCTTTAAGATCTGTTTTCTCTGATAAGAGTATTGCTACCCCAGCTTTCTTTCTTTCCTTTTAAATTGGGGTGTGGTTGTTTAGCAGTGTCGTTAGGGTCTGCGGTACAACGAAACCATCAGGTATGTGCGTGCACATCGCCTCCCTCTGCCCCTCCACCTGTCTGGGTGACTGCAGATCCCTGAGCTGAGCAGCCTGTGCTGAGCAGCAGGTTCCTCCCAAGTGTCTCTTTTACACGTAGCAGTGCGTGTGTGTCAACCCCAGCCTCCCAGTTCACCCCGCTTCCCTCCCCACCCCCATGATCACGTGTCCATTCTCTGCATCTGTGTCTGTTGCTGCCCATCAAATAGGTTCATCTAGACCACTTTCTAGATTCCACGAAGATGCATTAATATACAATGCTTGTTTTTCTCTAACTTACTTTACTCTGTCTGATGGTCTCTGGTTCCATCCACAAATAACCCAATTTTGTTCCTTTTTATGGCTGAGTAATATTCCAATGTGTGTATATGTGTGTGTGTGTGTATACATACACACACACACACACACACACACACACACACATCTTCATCCATTCATCTGATGATGGACATTTAGGTTCTTTTCATGTCTGGAGAAGGCAATGGCACCCCACTCTAGTATTTTTGCCTGGAAAATCTCATGGATGGAGAAGCCTCATAGGCTGCAGTCCATGGGGTCGCTGAGTTGGACACGACTGAGCGAATTCACTCTTACTTTTCACTTTCACGCATTGGAGAAGGAAATGGTAACCCACTCCAGTGTTCTTGCCCGGAGAATCCCAGGGATGGGGGAGCCTGGTGGGCTGCCGTCTATGGGGTCACACAGAGTCAGACATGACTGAAGTGACTTAGCAGCAGCAGCATGTCCTGGCTATTGTAAGTAATCCTTCAGTGAACACTGGGGTACCTGTGTCTTTGTGAATTATGTGTTTTTCACCGTATACGCCAAGTAGTGAAATTGCTGGGCCACGTAGTAGTTCCATCTTCAGTTTTAAAGGAACCTCCTTACTGTTCTTCATAGTGGCTGTATCAATTTATGTTCCCAACAACAGTACAAGAGGGTTCCCTTTTCTCCACACCCCCACCAGCATTCATCATTGTTCGCAGATTTTGTGATGTTGGCCATTCTGACTGGTGGGAGGTGATATCTCATTGTAGTTTTGGTCTGTATTTCTCTAATGATTAATGATGTTGAACGTCTTTTTATGCATATATTGGCTATCTTGTGTCTTCATTGGGAAAATGTCTGTTTAGGTCTTCCATCCATTTTTTGATGGGGTTGTTTGATTTTCTGATATTGAGCTGCATGAACTGTTGGTGTATTTTGGAGAGTAATCCTCTGTCACTTAGTTTGTTTGTAAATATTTTCTCTCATTCTGAGGATTGTCTTTTCAAGTTGTTTATAGTTTCCTTCGCTGTGCAAAAGTTTTTCAGTATAATTAAGTCCCCTTTGTTGATTTCTATTTTCTAGGATGTGGGTCAAAAAAGATCTTGCTGTGATTTATGTCAGAGACTGTTCTGCCAATGTTTTCCTCTAAGAGTTTTATAGTTTCTGGCCTTACATTTAGGACTTTAATCCATTTTGAGTTTATTTTTGTGTGTGGCATTAGGAAGTGTTCTAATTTCATTCTTTTTCATGTAGCTGTCCAGTTTTCCCAGCACCGCTTATTGAAGAGACTGTCTTTTCTCCATTGTATATTCTTGCTTCTTTTGTCATAGATTAGGTGACCACAGGTGGGTGGGGTTATTTCTGGGTTTTCCATTTTGTTCAGTTGATCTATATTTCTGTTTTTGTGCCATACCATACTGTCTTGATTACTGTAGCCCTGAAGTACAGTCTAAAATCAGGGAGCTTGATTCCTCCAGCTCTGTTTTTTTTTTTTAATACAAATTATGAATTGTTTTTTTCTAATTCTATGAACAATGCCATTGGAAATTTGATAGGGATTGTGTTGAATCTGTAGATTGCTTTGGGTAGTGTTGTCGTTTTTACAGTATTGGTTCTTCCAACCCAGAAACATGGTGTATATCTCTATTTGTGTTATGTTTGATTTCTTTTATCAGTGTCTTATTAGAGTTTTTCAAAAGTGTGTCTTTTGCCTCCTTAGGTAGTTTTCTTTTTTCTTGCTATTTTATTTTTGTTTCAGTGGCCAGTGGGATTGGTTTCTTAATTTCTCTTTCTGATCTTTCATTGTCAGTATGCAAGAGATTTCTGGGTATTCATTTTGTATCCTGCAACAGTACCAATTTCATTGAGCTCTGGTAATTTTCTGGGGGCATCTTTAGAATTTTCTATGTATAGTATCTGTCATCTGCAAACAATGAAAGTTTTACTTTTCCGATTTGAGTTTCTTTTATTTATTCTTCTCTAATTGCTGTAGCTAGGACTTCCAAAACTATGTTGAATAATAGTGTTCAGAGTCAGCTTCCTTATCTTGATCTTAGAGAAAATGCTTTTAGGTTTTCACCATTGAAAATGACGTGTTCTGTGGGTTTTGTCACTTATGGCTTTTATTATGTTGAGGTAAGTTTCCTCTATGCCTACTTTCTAAAGTTTTTTTAAATCATAAATGGGTGTTTTGAATTTTGTGAAAGTGTTTTGTGTCTATTGATATTATCATATGGTTTTTATTCAGTTTATTAATGTGATGCATCACACTGGTTGGTTTGTGGATATTGAAGAATCCTTGCATCATTGTGAGAAACCCCACCTGATTCTGGTTTATGATCATGTAATGTGTTGTTGGATTCAGTTTGCTGGTATTTGTTGAGGATTTTTATGTCTGTGTTCATCCGTGATATTGGCTTGTCATTTTCTTTTATTATGGTATCTTTGGCTGATTTTGGAATCAGGGTAGTGGTGACCTCACAGAATGAGTTTGTGAGTGTTCCTTCTTCCACAAATTTTTGTAAGAGTTTCAGAAGAATAGTTGTTAACTCTTCTCTAAATCTTTGATCAAATCCACAGCCATCTGGTTCTGGACTTTTGTTTGTTGAAAGATTTTACATTACAGTTTCAACTTCATGACTTGTGGTGGGTCTGTTGATATCTTCTGTTTCTTGCAAGTTCAGTCTTGGAAAGTTGTACCTTTCTTAGGATTTGTGCATTTCTCCTGGTTGTTCAGCTTATCATCTTAGAGTTGCTGGTAGTGATGTCTTTTGAGCCTTTGTGTTTCTACAGTGTCAGTTGTCATTTCTCCTTTTTCATTTGTAATTTTATTGATTTGAGTCCTCTCCCCCCCTTTTTTTCTCTTGACGAGTCTCTATGAAAGTTTACCAATTTCAATTATCTTTTCCAAGACCCAGCTTTTAGTTTCATTGATTTTTTTTTGGCTATTGTTGTCTTCATTCCCATTTCATTTATTTCTGCTCCAGTTTTTGATTTCTTTCCTTCTACTAACTTAGTGTTTCGTTTCTTCTTTCTCTAGTTGCTTTAGGTATAAGGTTAGGTGGTTGTTTTTTAAATTTATTTTTTTATTGAAGGATAATTGCTTTACAGAATTTTGTTTTCTGTCAAACCTCAACATGAATCAGCAGGGTTAGGTTGTTTATGTGAGAGTTTCTTGTCTCTTGAGCTAGGATTAACGTGCCTTACATACCCTTTTAGAGCTGCTTTTGCTACATCCCACAGGCTTTGAGTGGTGGATTTTGCATTGCTGTGTTTGCACTGTGATTTGTTTTAATGTATTTTTCCTTTCCTCTTTGATTTCTTCAGTGATCTCTTGATTATTTACTAGTGCATTGTTTAGCTTCTGTGTGATTTTTTTTGTTTAGTTTTTTTTAATGTAATTTCTAATCTCATAGTGTTGTGATTGGAAAAGATGCTAGATACAATTTCAGTCTTTTAAAATTTACCAAGACTTGATTTGTAACCCAGGACACAATCTATCCTGGAGAATGTTCCATGTGCGTTTGAGAAGAAAGTGTATTCTGTTGCTTTCAGATGGAATGTCCCATAAATATCAATTAAGTCTATCTGGTCTCTTGTGTCTTTTCATGCTTGTGTTTCCTTATTAATTTTATGTTGGGATCATCTATTCATTGGTGTAATTGGGGTGTTAATTTCCCCTGCCATTATTGTGTTACTGTCAATTTCCTCATTCATGGGTGTTTGCCGTTATGTACTGAGGTGCTCTGAAGTTGGGTGCATAAATATTTACAATTGTTATATCTTCTTTTGGAATTGATCCCTTGATCATTATGTTGTGTCCTTCCTTGTCTCTTGCAACAACCTTTATTTTAACATGTATTTTGTCTGATAAGAGGATAGCTCCTCCAGCTTTCTTTTGATTTCCATCTGCCTGGAGTATCTTTTTCCATCCCTCACTTTCGGTCTATATGTGTCCCTTGGTCTGAAGTGTGTTTCTTATAGACCAGCTTATAAAGTGGACATTGTTTTTGTATCCATTCAGCCAGCCTATGTCTTTGGTTGGAGCACTTAATCCATTTACATTTAAAGTAATTATTGATATGTGTATTCCTACTGCTGTTTTCTTAATTGTTTGGATTTTTGGTGGTGGTGGTGGTCTTCTTTCTTCCCTCTTTTATCTCCTGTGGTTTGATGACTAGTGTTGTGGGTTTTGTTCTTTTTGTTATTTGTTTTTAACTATCCTGGGTCTTCATTGCTGTGTGAGGGCTTTCTCCAGTTGCGCTGAGTGGGGGCTACTCTCTAGTTGTGGGCTGTGCACTTCTCACTAGAGTGGCTACGCTCATCGGGGAGCACAGGCTTCAGGGCGCATGGGTTCAGTAGTTGCCATGCACGGGCTTAGCTGCCCCGCGGCGTGTGGGATTCTCCCGTACCAGGAGTCAAACCTACGTGTCCTGCGTTGCCTGATGGATTCTTAACCACTGAGTCACCAGGGAAGCCCCGTATTGTTGTGTTTGGGTGACTTTTCCTTTTGTAAGTGTGTATCTATTGTAGTTTTTTGTTTTGTATTAATAGTTCCCATGAGATTTTGATACAGCAATCTGTATATGTACAAAGTTCTATTTTTCCACTTTAATATGATATATATATATATATATATATATAAAGGGGCTTCCCTGGTGGCTCAGTGGTAAAGAATCTTCCTGCAGTGCAGGAGTCCCGGGAGATGCTGGTTTGATCCCCGGGTCAGGAAGACCCCCTGGAGAAGGAAATTGCAACTCACTTCAGTATTCTTGCCTGGAAAATTCCTTGGACAGAGGTGCCTGGCAGGCTACCATCCTTGGAATTGCAAAGAATCAGATACGGTTGAGCAACTGAGCACATCTGCCTTCATATATATGTAGATATTCGCTACTCGATTCCTTTTCTGAGTCCTCGGTTTTTAGAAATTGGTCAGAAATCAACATGTCTAATCACCATGTTTAAATTGGGTTTCATATTTAAACCACTTTTCTGTGCTTCGTGGTGACTGACAGCTTCTAACACTGTCTCCCTCCTCACCTGGATCCTACTCTTTTTTGCAGTGGTTTAAAAATAGCAGCTTATGGGGCTATCTCAGTAAACCACATAGCATGCAGTTCTCCCACTTAGAGTGTGCAGGGCTCTCAGCACATTCACAGTTGTGGCCCGTCTCTGCTGTGAATGTTGGAATATTTTCATCTCCTCTAAATAAAACCCTGTACCCAGTGGTACTCCCTCACCATCTCCACCCGCCTCCCAGCCCCTGGCAACCACGAATCTACTTTTTGGCTCCAATTTCCCCATTCCTGACATTTCATATCAGCTACATTGTGCGATATGTGACTTTTTTGTGACTACCTTCTTTCACTCTGTATCATCTTCTCAAGGAAGTACCTCATTCCTCCTGTTGGCTGTGTGTTCTGGCTGGACTACGTCTTGTTTATCCATTCACTAGTTTATGAGCTTTGGGATTGATTCTGCTTTTGAACTATTATAGATAATGTAAGGGCCTTCCCTGGTGGCTCAGCCCATAGAGAATCCACCTGCAAACAGGAGACAAAGCAGGAGACGCAGGTTCGATCCCTGCGTCAGGAAGATCCCCAGAGTGGCAACACTCTCCAGTATCCTTGCCTGGGAAATCCCATGAACAGAGGAGTCCATGGGGCCATAAGAGTCGGACTCGACTTAGTGACTAAACCAAAACTAATGCTTCTATGAACATCTGTACATATATTTTTGTGTGGACGTATATTTTATTTTCTCCTGGGTATATACCCAAGAGTGAAATTCTTTTGTTACTTGTTATGATGAAAGCTTTCAAAAGGACACAAAAGCAGACTGATGGTATGGTGACAGCCCCGCCCCCTCAGCCCCATGCACCCATCAGTCAATTTCAGCAGCTAACAGCTCGTGGTTACCCTTGTTCCACCACTGGGTTATTTCAGAGTAAATGCCACACTTAGCATTTCATCTGTAAACTGTTCGGTATTTATCTCTAAAAGATGAGAATCTCTTAAAATAATTGCACTGCCATTAGCACACCGGAAGCAATATCATCCTTCAGTTCAGTCGATCAGTCGTGTCCGACTCTTTGCGACCCCATGAATTGCAGCACGCCAGGCCTCCCTGTCCATCACCAACTCCCAGAGTTCACTCAAACTCATGTCCATCGAGTCGGTGATGCCATCCAGCCATCTCTTCCTCTGTCGTCCCCTTCTCCTCCTGCCCCCAATCCCTCCCAGTATCAGAGTCTTTTCCAATGAGTCAGCTCTTCGCATGAGGTGGCCAAAGTATTGGAGTTTCAGCTTTAGCATCAGTCCTTCCAATGAACACCCAGGACTGATTTCCTTTAGAATGGACTGGTTGGATCTCCTTGCAGTCCAAGGAACTCTCAAGAGTCTTCTCCAACACAGCAGTTCAAAAGCATCCATTCTTTGGTGCTCAGCCTTCTTCACAGTCCAACTCTCACATCCATACATGACCACAGGAAAAACCATAGCCTTTGTTGGCAAAGTAATGTCTCTGCTTTTGAATATGCTATCTAGGTTGGTCATAACTTTCCTTCCAAGGAGTAAGCGACTTTTAATTTCATGGCTACAGTCACCATCTGCAGTGATTTTGGAGCCTCCCAAAATAAAGTCTGACACTGTTTCCTCATCTATTTCCCATGAAGTGATGGGACCAGATGCCATGATCTTCGTTTTCTGAATGTTGAGCTTTAAGCCAACTTTTTCACTCTCTTCTTTCACTTTCGTCAAGAGGCTTTTCAGTTCCTCTTCACTTTCTGCCATAAGGGTGGTGTCATCTGCATATCTGAGGTTATTGTTATTTTCCCCAGCAATCCTGATTCCAGGTTGTGCTTCTTCCAGCCCAGTGTTTCTCATGATGTACTCTGCATATAAGTTAAATAAGCAGGGTGACAATATACAGCCTTGACGTACTCCTTTTCCTATTTGGAACCAGTCTGTTGTTCCATGTCGTTCTAACTGTTGCTTCCTGACCTGCATATAGATTTCTCAAGAGGCAGGTCAGGTGGTCTGGTATTCCCATCTCTTTCAGAATTTCCCACAGTTTATTGTGATCCTCACAGTTAAAAGCTTTGGCATAGTCAATAAAGCAGAAGTAGATGTTTATCTGGAACTCTCTTGCTTTCAAATATCCCAGTGTCCACATGTGTCTAGTTGCCTTTTTTGCCCCCAGTCAGATTGTTCAGATCATACTCTGAGTCTGAGCAAGGCTCCTACATTGCCTCTGGTTGAAGGTCTCGTAGGATCTTTCCTTTCTGGGGCCTTTCCACGTTTATTTTTCCTCCTTGCTTATTTGTAGAAGGCACTGGATCATGTGTCCTGGAGAGTTCCTCATATCTGGGTTTTACTGATTTCATGTGGCCCTTGCATTTCCTGTAAAATGTTAGATTTAGACAACTGGCCTGGTGTAGGGTTTTTATTTTTTTGAGTTATTTTGGCACACTGGGTCTTGGTTACGAAGCGTGAGCTTTTCATTGCTGCAGCTTCCTGACGCGGGGCATGGGCTCTTGGACGCGGGCTTCCGTAGTCATGGACCCAGTGCTGAGGCGCCCGGGACATGTGGCATCTTACTTCCAGACCAGAGGCCGACCCCGTGTCCCCTGCACTGGCAGGTGGCCTCTTCACCCCTGGGGCACCAGGGAGGGGATCCCAGTGTTGTTTACTAAAAGAACCCTTTAGTGCTCTTTAATAAGCCTTCGTGGAGGGCTGTTGTGTGCCCAGCCCCATGGCGGGCCCCGGGAGACTGTCTGGCCAAGGTCAGGGGTGGGTGGGGCTGGGGGAGCGCATATGTGAGTCCCTGGGCTGCTTGCCCACCGGCCACGGGGACTGGCCAGCACCCAGCGGGTGCTTCCCTGGGCGCGTGGGGGACGTCCTGCTGCCCCCGCCCGCCCCTCCGAAGCCGTCTGGGCCCTGGGTGATGTCCTGCTGCCCCCGGCCCCTGCCGGTCTGGCCTGGGGCGCCATCTGGGCCCTGGGTGAAGTCCTACTGCCCCCTGCCCCCTGTAGCAGTCTGGGCCCTGGGTGACTTTCTGCCCCCCGCCCACCCCCCGAAGCGGTCTGGGCCCTGGGTGAAGTCCTGCCGCCCCCACCCCCGTCCCCTGCAGTGGTCTGGGGCCTGGGTGATGTCCTGCCACCCCGCCCCCTGCAGGCCTGGCCCAGGGCGCCGTCCGGGCGCCACACCGCCACCCTCCGGTGCTGCGCATGGTGCTGGAGGCGCTGCAGGCCGGGGAGCGGCGCCGGGGCACCTCGGTGGCAGCCATCAAGGTCTACATCCTACAGAAGTACCCGACGGTGGACGCCCTCCGGCTCAACCACCTGCTGAAGCAGGCCCTGGCCACAGGCCTGCACCGTGGGCTGCTCATCAGGCCTGTCAACTCCAAGGCCAAGGGGGCCACCGGCAGCTTCAAAGTGAGTGCCGGGTCGGGGGGGTGGGGGCAGGTGGGAGGTGCCAGGGGGCCCTAGGGTGTGGCGAACTTGGCCCCAGGCTTGAACTCCAGCTCCAGCTCTTTCTTCCCGAGCTCTGGGTGCTCTTCCCTCTCTCCTCCTGTCTCTTCTTCCTCTATCTTCACCCAGATGCCCCCTGCCCGCCCCCCACCCCCCGGGGAGGCTGAGCCCCGACTCAGCCCCGTCACCCTGCTGCACCCACCTCCTTCCTTGTTGGGTGGGACCCCTGACCAGAGACCATCTCAGCTGTTTCACTTCCGGGTCCTTGGCGCCCGTGACCCCTTCCTGGAATTCCTTTGCCAGGGGCGATCCAGACCCAGCCTTGGCTCCTTCAAGGTCACAGCCTTGGGGTTTGCTCCCCATGCTCCCTGGCTTCAGACCCATGGTCTCCAAACCAGGGCTGACACCTCTGTGAGCCAGCACGTCCTCCTCTCTCAAAGGGTCGAGTCACCCAGAGCTAAGAGCAAATTTGGCACAAAATTCAAACCACAGCATGGTGACTGCCAGCTGCCACCAGGGACATCTCGGATCCCAGAACCCAGGGACCCGGACCTGGGATCCGTCTTGTCACTGCTGTGCCCCAGTGTGTAGCAGTTCCTCTGACAGTCGCTGTGGAACTCGGTGGAACATTCTCAAACTGCCCATTCCAGTCCCTGTGGGAACAGGCTAGCTGAGCTCAGGGAGACCCCCCTCCTGGGACTCTGAGTGTGTGGGTCTGAACTTTGACAGCTGCCATGGCAAGGCCAGGGGCCCAGGGTGGGGTGAAAGGGGAGCAGGAGAGGGGGTCCTGGGGGTATGTGTGACTGGGAGGCAGTCAGGAGACCGGACCAAGGGCAGGGAAGGGGGTCTTGGGTACCACGGAGTCAAGATGTGTGTGTGCTGGGAGTGGGGGTTGTTTTCTGGTCATGGTGGGTAACATGGACCCATGAGGATTCAGGGATGTTGGGGAGCAGCGTCATCAGAGCTGGGCTCTAGAAGGGCAGAGCCAGGGCCCCCTGCATCCCCCTGCTGCTCACACTCTCCCTGATGACCTCATTGTAAAGATGGGAAGACTGAGGCCCAAGTGGGGAGGAGAAGACTTAGATAGGTCGAGTTGCATGGCTGGGGTTGGGGCCCATCTGCCCTCCACGTCCATGTTCAGCTGCAGAGCAGGAAGCGGCCAGAAGACCTAGGGACGCAGTGGCATGAGGCGGGGGGGAGGGTGTTGTCAGGGCCACAGTCCACAGGGAGGTGTTGGGGGGAGGGTCAAAGGAGCTTCACGGGTTAGCATGAGAGGACAGCGTCAGGGCTCACAGTGTGTGCTGGGCTCCGAGGCTTCCAGGGGCAGGGGCGGGAGGTGCATGCCTGCCACCTACTCAGGGAGCGGGGAGAACGCTGGGTGAGTTTTCCTCTCGAGTCCCTTAGCTCCTCCATGGCGGCATCTCTCTCGTGGTGTGGGCAGGGTGGCGTGCACTGCTGGCTTCCGGCTTTTAGGAGGCGGTTGTGCCCCAAGCCCTTGGCCACCTTCTTGGCCCCCTCCCTGGGGATGGGGTCTTCTCTGAGCCTCACGCAGGGTGTCAGGGCAGGAGATTCCCAGACCTCTGCTCTCAGTTCCACCCCGTTCTCTCTTCCGCCAGTTAGTCCCCCAAAACAAAAGGAAAGTCCCACCCAGGAAGACGGCCCCCAGGATGCCCGCTCAGGCTGAGGGGAGGGACCCAAAGAAGCCGAGTGAGTCAAAGAAGGACCCTGCCAACCCAGGCGAGGTGAAAAAAGGAGCCAGGAAGCCTAGAGAGGGGAGGGCAGCTCCCTCCAAACCAGGCGCAGCCAAGAAGGCCCCCAAGAAAGGCACGCAGACCAAGGACCCAGAGGCAAGGCTGGGTGAGGCCAAGAAGTCCTCCCAACGGCCGGACAAGGCCACTCAGGCCCCTCCCAGTGCCAGTGGGCCTGGCGGGAAGTCGAAGGTCAAAGAAAGAGGGAGCCGCCAAGGTATGGGTGTGAATGGGGTGGGCATGGGATGGGGTTTCTGGCAACCACTGGCCACATGGATGGGGAGGGGTCAGTTCTGGGGAGGAGGGGGTGGCTACTCGATGTGCCCTAAGACACTTGGCTTGACCCAGAGAGACAGAGAACTCATGGTAGCTGGTGGGGGTGGGAGGAGGGGTCAGCTCTGAGAGGGGTCAGGGGAGGCTTCCTGGAGGAGGTGGCCCACACAGGAGACCAGCTTGTGCAAAGGCCTGAAGGCATGAAGGATGTGGCTGTGCTGAACTGTGCTTAGTCACTCAGTCGTGTCCAACTCTGTGACCCCATGAACTGTAGCCCACCAGGCTCCTCTGTCCATGGGCGATTTTCCAGGCAAGAATACGGCAGTGCATTGCCATGCCCTCCTCCAGGGGATCTTCCCAACACAGGGATCATACCCAGGTCTCCCACATTGCAGGTGGATTCTCTACCATCTGAGCCACCAGGGAAGCCCCAAAGGTGGAAGAAGTCTAAATAGTCCCATCTGTGTGCGTTGGGGGCGGGAGGCTGCACTTGATCTGGAGGATGGTGAGGAGCCACGGAAAGACCCTGGACAGGGGACAGTTAGGGCCCAAGGTGCTTTTTTTCTTATGAATCTAAAAAAAAAAAACACTATAAAAATTGGAGTGTGATTGTTTTACAACATTTTTCTGTTGAACACTGATGTGAATCAATTATATGTATACGTATATCCCCTCCCTGGTGACCCCCCTGCCACCCCTCTGGCCATCACAGCACCAAGTCGCGCTCCCTGTGCTATGCAGCGACTTCCCGCTAGCTATGTATTTTGCACACAGCAGTGTGTATATTTCAATGCTACTCTCTCAGTTCGTCCCCACTCTCCTTCCCCAACTGTGTCCAGAAGTCTATTCTCTATGGCTGCGTCTCTCTTCCTGCCCTGCAAAAAGGTTCAATCCCAGCTTTCTAAATTCCGTGTGTATGCATTAATATATGTTTTTCTCGTCTTGACTGACTTCACCCTGTATGGCAGTCTCTAGGTTCATCCACCTCAATAGAACTGACTCAAACGCATTCCTTTTTATGGCTGAGTAATATTCCTTGGTATAGATAGACTACAACGCCTTCATCCATTCACCTGTTGATGGACATCTAGGTTGCTTCCCTGTCCTGATTGTTGTAGATAGTGCTACAATGAACAGGGCGGGCACATGTGTCTTTTTGAATTATGCTTTGCTCAGGATACATGCCCTCCTAGTGGGATTGCTGGGTCACATGGTGGTTTCATTCCTAGTTTCTTAGGGAAATTCTATACTGTCCTCCATGATGGTTTTTATCAAGTTATGGAAAGACTCTGAACAGGGGACAGGTAGGGCCTGAGGCATTTTTAAAAAATGTATCCTGGCTGCCGCGTGGAAGATGGGTTGAAGATAAAGGGCTGACAGACCTGTCAAGGGCCTTTGGCGTGGGTGGATGGGGAATTGGGAATGGAATGAGGGATGGTTGCCCTCCTTCCACTTAATCCTCCCGCTGTCCCATGGGCGAGCGGCTGCAACCTTCAGCTGGCAGACTCGGGTGCCAGGCTCAGAGAGACTGAACGACTTGTCCCAGCTCACACAGCCTGCAAGTGTCAGCGTGAGGATTGGGCCCTGGGCAGGCTGTGGGCTGTGGGGCCCCTCAACCCTGCTGCCGAGTGGCAGCTCCTCTGGAAAAATGTCTGTCTCACACGGCATCCCCTCTTCCAGCAGATACCAAGGCCCACAGGAAAACACAGCCTGCAAGTCAGAGTTCAAAATCCATGGTCACCAAGGTAGGTGTCGGGGTGATTTCCCTTGCCTTGATCTCCAGTGGCCAGGGCTCGAGTGTCCCCACCTAAGCCCGGGGCGGGGGTCAGATAAGAAGAGGGTAACCTACTTCACTTTCCTCTGCTCCCAGCCCTCCAGGGCCTGGAGGATCACCGTCCCCACCTTATAGATAGGGGGCTGAGGCTTACAGAGGGGAGGGCACTTGTCGAAAGCAACCTAGAGCTGGGCTTTCAACCCTGAGTTCGTGGGCTCTGAGCGGTGTGCCCAGGCCTGCCACCTTCTCCTGGTTTGCTTTTTTACAGGGTGAGAATGGTACTTCCCTGGCCAAAAAGAAGATGGGGGGCAAGGTCCCTAAAGAGGCTGCTGGGGAGGGGCCCAAAGCCAAGGCCCCTGTTCCTCCCAAGGGTGCTGGGTCCAAGAAGGAGCTTGCACCACTGGCTGGGAAGGCTGAGGCCTCTAAGGGCCCGAGAAGGCCTGGCATCCCCACCAAGTCTTCAGTGTCCAAAGCGGCCAGCAAGAAGGCAGAAGCCGAGGGCTAGAGGCGAGGTGGAGAAATGCAGATTCTACTTTTTTACTCCCCTAGAAACTATCACTGTGTTTATTTCACTAGAACCTATTTATCAATAAAGCTTTTTTTCCCCACTCATGGGTGCGAGAGGAGGCTGAGGTCTAAAGGTTTGGCCATCCAGGGCATGGACCCAGATGGACAGGATGGAAGCTCCTGCCCTGGGAGATGCAGACTGCAACAGGGATCCAAAGGCATGCAGGGGCCTGCACAGGCACAGGAGAGATGCTTCGTCCAACCTGAGATCTGGGACTGCTTCCTGGAGGAGGCAGCTTTTGGTCTTAAAAGGGTGAGCAGGGTTTGCCAGACAGATGAAGCGGGGAGGGCTTGCAGGCAGTGGGATAAGACTGGACAGGGGCAAATTGTGGCTTTGAGAGGAGCACAAGTCGGGGAGGGGTGGCGTGAGCCCCTGG
>SJYQ01033942.1:51629-66285 GCA_006410935.1 Redunca redunca
CTCAAGTCACATGCTAGTAAAGTAATGCTCAAAATTCTCCAAGCCAGGTTTCAGCAGTATGTGAACCATGAACGTCCAGATGTTCAAGCTGGTTTTAGAAAAGGCAGAGGAACCAGAGATCAACCTGTCAACATCCTCTGGATCATGGATAAAGCAAGAGAGTTCCAGAGGAACATCTAATTCTGCTTTATTGACTATGCCAAAGCCTTTGACTGTGTGGATCATAAGAAACTGTGGAAAATTCTGAAAGAGATGGGAATACCAGACCACTTGACCTGCCTCTTGAGAAACCTATATGCAGGCCAGGAAGCAACAGTTAGAACTGGATATGGAACAACAGACTGGTTCCAAATAGGAAAAGGAGTACGTCAAGGCTGTATATTGTCACCCTGCTTATTTAACTTCTATGCAGAGTACATCATGAGAAACGCTGGGCTCAAAGAAGCACAAGCTAGAATCGAGATTGCCGGGAGAAATATCAATAACCTCAGATATGCAGATGACACCACCGTTATGGCAGAAAGCGAAGAGGAATTCAAAAGCCTCTTGATGAAAGTGAAAGAGGAGAGTGAAAAAGTTGGCTTAAAGCTCAACATTCAGAAAACAAAGATCATGGCATCTGGTTGCATCATCATGGGAAATAGATGGGGAAACAGTGGAAACAGTGTCAGACTTTATTTTGGGGGGCTCCAAAATCACTGCAGATGGTGATTGCAGCCATGAAATTAAAAGACGCTTACTCCTTGGAAGGAAAATTATGGTCAACGTAGATAGCATATTCAATAGCAGAGATATTACTTTGCCATCTAAGGTCTGTCTAATCAAGGCTATGGTTTTTCCAGTGGTCATGTATGATGTGAGAGTTGGACTGTGAAGAAAGCTGAGCGCCAAAGAATTGATGCTTTTTACTGTGGTGTTAGAGAAGACTCTAGAGAGTCCCTTGGACTGCAAGGAGATCCAACCAGTCCATTCTGAAGATCAGCCCTAGGATTTCTTTGGAATGAAAGATGCTAAAGCTGAAACTCCAGTACTTTGGCCACCTCATGCGAAGAGTTGATTCATTGGAAAAGACTCTGATGCTGGGAGAGATTGGGGGCAGGAGGAGAAGGGGACGACAGAGGATGAGATGGCTGGATGGCATCACAGACTCGATGGATGTGAATCTGAGTGAACTCCAGGAGTTGGTGATGGACAGGGAGGCCTGGTGTGCTGTGATCCATGGGGTCACAAAGAGTCGGACACGACTGAGTGAATGAACTGAACTGAACTGAACTGATCCTCTGAGTTCCCATTTAATTTCCAAGTAGAAAACAATACCCCTTCAGAACAGAAACTCAGGAAGGACTACAGCCTCTAACAAACAAATTCCTTGATTGTGGGCTATTGGTCCCTATCTATTCACCATGTAACCTAATCCTCCTTGTAAAGAAAAAAGACAGGACCTGGGGAATGGTTCAATATCTCCAGATCATAATTGAAACTGTAGTCCCTCTGCATCCCATGGTACCATATCCCTATCTAATTCTGGGAGATATCCCACCTAATGCGAAGTGGTTTACTGTCTTGGATCTTAAGGACATATTCTTTTGCATTACACTGGTGAAAGAATCCCAATGCCTGAAGTGGGAGGCTCCAACAAATGACTTGGACAGTATTACTTCAGGGATTCAGAGATAGCCCCCACATTTTTGGACAGGTTCTTAGCTGAGATCTTCTAGATCTGGACCTGGGACCTAATGGGAAAGTTTCCAATGTGTGGATGACCTACTAATCTGCTCTCCAGATGAGGAAAATGCCCAACAACATGCAATTCAGGTTCTAAACTTTGTGGCAGAGAGGGGACATAAAGTCTCCTGTGCTAAGGCACAGGTAGTCTAGACAAAGGTCACTTATCTGGGATTTCAGATTATACACAGGTCCAGGAGGCTATCCTCTGATCTAGTACAAAGAATCCTCCAGTTGCCTTCCCCTGTGACTCGGAAACAATTGCGAGTTTTCCTGGGGCTAACCAGTTATTGTAGACTTTGGATACCCAACTATGGCCTAATCATCCAGCCCTTATATAAAAACTTAAAGTGACAGGATGATTCGATCCCACTGACATGAGGACCTCCTCAAAAGAAGGCAGAGGCTACACTAAAACAGGCCTTAACCCAGGCACCACCTTATGTTGCCAGACCCAGAAAAGGCATTCCATCTGTATGTCTACAAAAAGTAAGGAATAGCCTTAGGAGTGTTAACTCAAAGGTTGGAACCTGAGCTCCAGCCAGTAGCTTATGTATGCAAGAGGCTTGATCCAGTCACCCGAGGCTGGTCTCCCTGCCTTTGAAATATTTCAGCTATTGCAATCCTAATAGAAGATGCTGTAAAACTCTTGAGGGCAAGCTAACTATTTTTGCTAGCCACCAAATGAAACAACTTCTGAATGGCAAAGGCCACCTATTTATGTCTGATCAAAGGATCCTCAAATACTAGGCAATGCTGATGGAAAATCCTGTACTGAGTATATCCCCTTGTGAGGTTCTTCAGTTCAGTTCAGTACAGTTCAGTCGCTCAGTCGTGTCCGACTCTTCGCAACCCCATGAATCGAAGCATGCCAGGCCTCCCTGTCCATCACCATCTCCCGGAGTTCACTCAGACTCACGTCCATCGAGTCTGTGATGCCATCCAGCCATCTCATCCTGGTTCATCCCCTTCTCCTTCTGCCCCCAATCTCTCCCAGCATCAAAGTCTTTTCCACTGAGTCAACTCTTCGTATGAGGTGGCCAAAGTACTGGAGCTTCAGCTTGAGCATCATTCCTTCCAAAGAAATCCCAGGGCTGATCTCCTTCAGCATGGACTCTTTGGATCTCCTTGCAGTCCAAGGGACCCTCAAGAGTCTTCTCCAACACCACAGTTCAAAAGCATCAATTCTTCGGCGCTCAGCCTTCTTCACAGTCCAACTCTCACATCCATATATGACCACAGGGAAAACCATAGCCTTGACTCTGCATATAAGTTAAATAAGCAGGGTGACAATATACAGCCTTGACGTACTCCTTTTCCTATTTGGAACCAGTCTGTTGTTCCATGTCCAGTTCTAACTGTTGCTTCCTGGCCTGCATATAGGTTTCTCAAGAGGCAGGTTAGGTGGTCTGGTATTCCCATCTCTTTCAGAATTTTTCACAGTTTATTGTGATGCAGAGTACATCATGAGAAACGCTGGACTGGAAGAAACACAACCTGGAAGCAAGATTGCCAGGAGAATTATCAATAACCTCAGATGTGCAGATGACACCACCCTTATGGCAGAAAGTGAAGAGGAGCTAAAAAGCCTCTTGATAAAAGTGAAAGAGGAGAGCGAAAATGTTGACTTAAAGCTCAACATTCAGAAAACAAAGATCATGGCATCCGGTCCCATCACTTCATGGGAAATAGATGGGGAAACGGTAGAAACAGTGTCAGAGTTTATTTTTTTGGGCTCCAAAATCACTGCAGATGGTGACTGCAGCCATGAAATTAAAAGATGCTTACTCCTTGGAAGAATAGTTATGACCAACCTAGATAGCATATTGAAAAGCAGAGACATTACTTTGCCAACTAAGGTCAGTCTAGTCAAGGCTATTGTTTTCCCTGTGGTCATGTATGGATGTGAGAGTTGGACTGTGAAGAAGGCTGAGCGCCGAAGAATTGATGCTTTTGAAGTGTGGTGTTGGAGAAGACTCTTGAGAGTCCCTTGGACTGCAAGGAGATCCAACCAGTCCATGCTGAAGGAGATCAACCCTGGGATTTCTTTGGAAGGAATGATGCTGAAGCTGAAACTCCAGTACTTTGGACACCTGATGCAAAGAGTTGATTCATTGGAAAAGACTCTGATGCTGGGAGGGATTGGGGGCAGCAGGAGAAGGGGACGACCCAGGATGAGATGGCTGGATGGCATCACGGACACGATGGACGTGAGTCTGAGTGAACTCCGGGAGATGGTGATGGACAGGGAGGCCTGGAGTGCTGCGATTCATGGGGTTGCAAAGAGTCGGACACGACTGAGTGACTGAACTGAACTGAACTGAACTTACACAGTCAAAGGCTTTGGCATAGTCAATAAAGCAGAAATAGATGTTCCTCTGGAACTCTCTTGCTTTTTCCATGATCCAGAGGATGTTGGCAATTTGATCTCTGGTTCCTCTGCCTTTTCTAAAACCAGCTTGAACATCTGGACATTCATGGTTCACATTCTGCTGAGGCTGGCTTGGAGATTTTTGAGCATTACTTTACTAGCATGTGAGATGAGTGCAATTGTGCGGTAGTTTGAGCATTCCTTGGCATTGCCTTTCTTTGGAATTGGAATGAAAACTGACCTTTTCCAGTCCTGTGGCCACTGCTGAGTTTTCCAAACTTGCTGGCATATTGACTGCAGCACTTCCACAGCATCATCTTTCAGGATTTGAAAGAGCTCAACTGGAATTCCATCACCTCCATTAGCTTTGTTCGTAGTGATGCTTTCTAAGGCCCACTTGACTTCACATTCCAAGATGTCTGGCTCTAGATTAGTGTTCACATCATCATGATTATCTGGGTTGTGACGATCTTTTTTGTACAGTTCTTCCATGTATTCTTGCCACCTCTTCTTAATATCTTCTGCTTCTGTTAGGTCCAGACCATTTCTGTCCTTTATTGAGCCCATCTCGATAAAGGTTCTTAACCTATATTATCCTGCCTATCCCCCTGAGGGCTCTTTCTCCTTTCACTGTTGCCTATAAACTTTAGATCATTGGACAAAAACACCCAGAGGGATTGTCAGGAGATCCTCTGACCAGTCCTGAAGAAATCAGCACACTGATGGAAGCACCTTTGTCTTAGATGGAAAAAGGAGAGGAGTATATGCACTAGTCTCCAATTTCAAGACCATAGAGGTCTGGAAAGATGGGTCCAGAAAGGTTCAACTCCAGCCCACATGGAAGGGCCCTTACCCTTTAATGCTTTCTACCCCCACAGCAGTCAAGGTACCAGGGCACACGACTCCTGGATTTACTACGCAGGCATTAAGCTGTGGAAGAACACAGAAAAGGACACTCAATACACCTGCGAGCCCCTGAGAGATCTCTGATACCTATTCAGGACTACAATTAAGTGCCATTGTAATGAGGCAAAAAATTAAGTTTCTGGTGATAAACTTTATCAGAAGAGCTCTTGCTTCAGCCTGGGCTACATTGCTCTCTCTCTGTCTTAGCCAAGGAAACTCCCTTGTACTTAGACACTGCTGTAAGGACTCTCAGGCTTTAGACTAGCGAGAGGGGGAGGCCCAAAGCCCCTCACCATCCCAGCTCAGCAGGAACTAGCCAGAGAGACCTCGATGCCCCTATTCCTAAAGAATTGGCCCTCCTATCTCTTGAGGGAGGAATGTTAAGTAGTTGAAAAGGAACAAGGAGTCCAAAGTGGTGATAACTAAAAGAGAAAAAAGGGGAAAGCCCAAATAAAGGGAACAAAGGAGAAATCCATGGACTGGAGTGGGAACCTCAGGTGAAACACACCCTCTTCCTGATCAATGATGATTGCTAGCCCTAATTTGCACACAGCAGGCATGATGGGGGGAGCTTGAGCGGGGAAGAAGACAAAAAGTATAAAAAGAGGGAACCAAAATGGGCTGAGGCCTTCCCTTCAGGACTGGTCTCCCCTCAAGCCTTGGGGGTATACCATCCTTTCTTTACCAAATAAATCTCTGACCTGTAACTGAGCTGAACACTGGTCCACCAGTTCCAAATCTTTGTTGCACAGAGACTGAACTGAGGAAATTATGCACTCTGCCAATACAAACATACATAGTATCTTCTTGTTTTAAAAAATAACCCCTGGCTTTAAACAATCTCCAACGATTACCTGATTTCTCTGCTTCCTTATACATCAAAAATTCCTTGAAAGAGATTTCTTATTCTCACTTTGTCCCCTCCCTCTTCTCCGGCTCTCTCTTGAGTCTACTCCAAAAGGGCTCCACACACACACAAAAGGATCCATTCTCAAGTTCATGCATGACTTCCACTGTGCTAAATTCAATGGTAAATCCTCAGTCTCTCTCTTAATTAACTTCTCCATAGCTTAGTTTATGGTATTCAGCAAAGCGATTCAATTATATATATATATTCCCTTCATATTCTTTTCTATATAGCTTATTATGAGATACTGAATATAGTTCCTGTGCTATACAGTAGGACCTTGTTGTTTATCTATCTTATCTACACATGCATGCATGCTTAGTCAAGTCAACCCTTTTCCATGAACTGTAGCCCACTCGCCTCCTCAGTACATGGAATTTTCTATGCAAGAATACTGGAGCAGATTGCCATTTCCTCCTCCAGGGGATCTTCCCTACTAAAGGATTGAACCCATGTCTCTTGTGTCTCCTGCATTGGCAGTCAATTTATTTACCATTGTGCCACCTGGGAAGCCCTCATCTTATCTATAGTAGTGTGTATATGTTATTCCCATCCTCCTAATCTACCCCTACCCACATTTCACTTTTGGTAAAAATAAGTTTGTTTTCTATGTCTGTGAGTCTGTTTTCTAAACAGATTTATTTGTATCTTATTTTAGATTCCATATATAAGTGATATTATATGATGTTTGTCTGTCTCTGGCTGACTTACTTCACTTAGTATGACAATCTCTATATCCATCCATGTTGCTGCAAAGGGCATTCATCTGTCAACGGACATTTAGGTTGCTTCCATGTCTTGATTATTGTAAATAGTGCTGCCCTGAAAATTGGGGTGCATATATCTTTTAGAATCAGAGTTTTCTCTGGATATATACCCAGGATTAGGATTGCTGGATCATATGGTAACTCTATTTTCAGTTTTTTTAAAGAACCTCCATACTGTTTTCCATAGTGGCTGCACCATTTCTCATTCCCACCAACAGTGTAGTAGGGTTCCGTTTTCTCCACACCCTCTCCAGGGTTTATTATTTATGAACTTTTTAAATTATGGTCATTCTGACTGGTGTGAGGTGATATCTCACTGTAGACTTGAATTACATTTCCCTGATAAGCATGTTGAGCATCTTTTCACGTGCCTATTGGCCATCTGTATGTCTTCTTTGGAAAAATATCTGTTTTGGTCTTCTGCCAGATTTTTGACTGAGTTCTAGATGACTCTTTTCTTGAAATGCTTTCTTCACTTGGTTTCTGGAAACGCCTCTTTCAGTTATCCTATCCCCATCGGTTGCATCCTATAGCTCCCATTGTTGATTCTTCTCATCTCTCCATTGAGGTTCACTGAGGTTGGGTTCCCAGATCTCTTCTCTATCAACACTCATTTGCAAGATGATGTCATCCACTCTTATGGCTTTAAATATAAACTGGATGTTGATGTGCTCAAACGTTCTTTCTCCTGAGCTTCTTTAGTTTTGGCTGTGCTAGGTCTTCATTGCTTCATGGGAGTTTCTCTAGCAGCGTCCAGCAGGGGTTGTTGCTAGCTGCAGTGCACGCGCTTCACTGCAGTGGCTTCTCATTGCGGAGCCTGACCGTGGGCTCTAGGGAGTCTAGACTTCAGTAGTTGCAGCATGTGGGCTCAGTAGCTGTGGCTCCTGGGCTCTCGAGCATGGGCTTAGTTGTTCTGTGGCATGTAACCTTCTCCCAGATCAGGGATCGAAGCTGTGTCTCCTGCACTGGCAGATTCTTTACCACTGAGCCACGAGGGAAGCCTTCCCCTGAGCTTAAGATTCTATTCAACTGCTACTGGACATGCTCACTTGCAAAGTATCTCAGATTTAGTATATCCTAAGTTAGACTCTTGAGAGTCCCTTGGGCTGTGAGGAGATCCAACCAGTCCATTCTAAAGGAGATCAGTCCTGAGTGTTCATTGGAAGGACTGATGTTCAAGCTGAAATTCCAAAACTTTGGCCACCTCATGTGAAGAGTTGACTGCTTGGAAAAGACCCTGATGCTGGGAGGGATTGGGGGGCAGGAGGAGAAGGGGACGACAGAGGATAAGATGGCTGGATGGCATCACCGACTCGATGGATGTGAGTTTGAGTGAACTCCAGGAGTTGGTGATGGACAGGGAGGTCTGGTGTGCTGCGATCCATGGGATCGTAAAGTGTCGGACACGACTGAGTGACTGAACTGAACTGAAATGAAGTTAGACTCTTGATAGCCAGCTCCTCCAAACATGGTCATACTGTAGATTTCATGATCTTATTTAATGTCAACTTCTTCCAGTTGCTTAAGCAACCCTCCCTCCCAAGTGACTTTTCTTCTTTTCTAATACACATTTGGTCCATCAGTCAAAACTGCTAATTATACCTACAAAATGTAAAAATAATCTTGTTATTTCACTCCTAGACTAACTCCTCCAGGTAGCCCTGATCTGTTTCCTGGATAAATACAATACTCTCTTTTTGGTGTCTCTGATTCATCACTTGCCTTTCTTCTATGGTATGTTCTGCACATGGCAGCTAGATCAGATTGGGCAATGTCACCCTTGAAGCCTGAACTCCACGACAGTTCCCCCCCCCCGCCGCATCCTCCTTACAATGGCCAAAAGCCCTACATGATGTGACCACTTTTTTTTTTTCAGATCTAATTTATTCTTCTCTTTCCAGGTCTTATTCATTAGGCACAAGTGCTCCCTGGTGTTCATACTCAATCCATGCTCTCTACACAGAGTTTTATTGTTGCTGCTACTTGGAGCACTTTCCCCCAAACATCCACATGTCTCCCTCCATGACCTCCTTCAGGTCTTTGATTAAATGTCAGTTTCTCAGGGAGGCATTCCCAGACTACCACAGTTAAAATAAATGCCCTTCTTAGCACCATCTGGGGCTTCCCTGATGGCTCAGTGGTGAAAGAATCTGCCTGCAATGCAGGACACACGAGTTCAATCCCTGGGTCAGGAGGATCCCTTGGAGGAGGGCACCGCAACCCAGTCCAGTATTCCTGCCTGGAAAATCCCCCAGATAGAGGAGCCTGGTGGGCCACAGTCCTTGGGGTCGCAAAGAGTTGGACACGTCTGAAGTGACTGAGCACAGCACTATCCACCTTCCATCCCTAGTAATATTCATAGCCATCTGACTTCCTTACATTTTACTTATTTATATATTGACTGTCCTCCCCTGGTAAGTGCAATGAGGGCATGGCTTTTGTTTACTAATTTAGCAACACGGAAAATGTCTGATACATAGTAGGCACTCAATAAATAACACTTGAGTATTTCAAAGTCAGACAACTCTGGTTTCTGCCTCCCAGCTCTTCTACTTACCAGATGTAGAGGTAAGACATATTAAGAACACCAAGAATTCATTGACCAGAAATAATGGCATACTCTTGTTTTCTACAAAGATTAAGTTGATCAGTACTAAAGAAATATCAGTGACATTCAAACTCATGAAACCAAATGTAGTAAAAATATATTTAGATGCTTTTTGTTACACTTGAGAGAATAAATGGAGGCATTTTGCTTTTTAAGAATTAAGAATTAAGTCAAAATGTCCCATTTTCTCTGAAAACTTCCTGACCTCCCAGTCACTCCTTCCTCATCATATTTTGTATGTATCTTAATTTTAGCCCTTATAGGCCTGGCATGCTGCAGCCCATGGGGTCGCAAAGAATCGGACATGAATGAGCAACTGAACTGATGAGTTTGTTTCTTCAGATAAGCAGTGAGTTTCCTGAAGAAAGTGGTAATAGATATCTATCTTTGCATCCCTTGTTGCTAGAACTGTTTCTGTCATGTTATAAGTGCTCATAAATCTTTGTGGAACAGATTGTGTAGTTAGGCTGAGATGGCACAGTATTGCCCTTCATGGTGGCACAGATGGTAAAGAATCTGCCTTTAATGCAGGAGACCTGGGTTGGATTCCTGGGTCAGGAAGATCCCCTGGAGAAGGGAATGATAACCCACTCAAGCACTCTTGCCTGGAAAATTCCATGGACAGAGGAGCCTGGTGGACTCCAGTCCTTGGGGTTGCAAAGAGTTGGACATAACTGAGCACATAAGTGGCAACAATTCACTATTATTAAAAAGAAAATTGCTATAAAACACAGCTCTGTTTATGAACATATTACTGAGCAGGCAAACCATGAAAGACTATCTTCAAAACTTTTAAAATACTCCCCAAGTTTTAGATTTAATAACCAAATGTTATTAATGTTAATAACATAATGTTAATAAACATAAATGCTGAAGTCTTTTTATTATTCCTGTTTTTTGTATTACCCAGATTTAGACACCAGATGTCACTAGGAGACCGTGGTCCATGTCTCCTGTTAACAAGAAGGAAGCAAAAACTTGACATTGAAACATGAAGCAGAATCTTTCTTTGTAGAAACTCTTCTGAATGTAAATCCAAGTATGCTTAAGATTTTATTTTTTGCCTTATTTTGACATATCTTAGGTTGGAATAAAGAACACTGGACTGGGAATTAGAGATCTAAGATTTTAGCTCCAACTCTGACATTTTCTAACCCTTACTACCTGCCAAGTTTCTTCACCTTTCTGGTCTCTAAAAGGTTTCCTCATCTGAACCTAAGTATAGCCAGGGAAGATGATCCCCATAAATGCTGCAGCTCTAACTTGTGATGATTTTATTCCCTCCCTGTTACTTAGGAGTAGCAAGGATCTCCTCTACTCCAGTGTGGACTGGGACGTCAGCTAACGTGCGAATTCAGGTACCTCTTACACACTCAGTTTTATTCTCAGTGCAGGCTTCCCTGGACTGTGACCTACTGTGAAGCTGGAAAACATTTACGTTCTCACTGCCACACAATCTCTAGACATTGGTTGACATGTTGTGTGAAATTCCTTTTCCATCAGAGAATGCTCCCCTTTTATTTTAAAAGCAGTGCACAGAATGTACTTAAGATGTCAATATGTAAATATGAGGCTACTTTTAGTAAGAATCATTTTCATTCTCACTGGGAAATGAGTTCTATACCTGAGGTATTTCTGAATACTAATGTGAATATTCTCTTTGTTACCAGTTCTCTGTACTGCCTACCTACCCACCTACCTAACGCTCTTACAGCTTAATCTTTTATTTATAGTGTTCCAAAGCATCCTGTGTTCACAAACCACTCTCATAAGACTCACACACTGTTGTTGTATGCGTTGCCTCATTTATCTCATTCTGTGAATATTTATGCTTGTTTGATATTAATATTTGCGTTGCCTATAGTTCATTCAATGGTGAGGGTCTAGCAGTCTCAAACCATTCCTCTGTAACTCTTTTATTATAGGTTAAACTACATGGTAGTATTTTCAAGAATAATCTGAATTAGACAGAACCCTTAATGCTTAAAGCCACTAATCCACCACCCAAATTTCACACAGTTAACAAATGTTTATGTACAATTTATTGATTTCTGGAACATATGTTGCATATCTACTAAGCGCTTTGTGCTGTTGATGGTCTGAGATTTAAACAATGAACAACACACAGTGTAGCTTGGACACAGCATGGATATGTGTGGACCAGCAATGTGATGACAGATGCAGTGGAGTTAAGTCAGCTTGCAGTGGGGGTGGCTAAAGTGTGGCAAGCCTTACCTGTCTGGGGGAACCACAGAAGGCTTCACAAAGGACTTACAAAGTTGCCCTTGATCTGACTTTCAAAGAAAAAGTCAGCAGGTTTGGATGGAAGGTTGGTCAGGAGCCTCTTTCAGGCAGAGGGGGCAGCAGAGGCAAATAAATTTGAGGTACAGGACTGCATATGAAACCAGAGAACCCCTGAGTGTGGTCTGCGCTTGTTGGTTAGTAAGTGAGAGGAGTGATACACCTGGAGTTGAGACTGAATTGAAACTTACAAAATGTACTCTGGCTCCTCCCATGTCATGTAACTTGTAAATTTTCAAGGGTAAGTTCAGGTATTTCTTAGGAAACTGTTCCCCATGACCTCTGCTTCAATAACGCATTGCTCGTCTTTATTTATATTTGGTGGTTTAACAGGTGCATGGGCTCTTGCCTCAGCTAGAGAGTGAGTTCCCCTGGGTCGGGTCTGTACTTAGCAGTCACCTTCATATGTTATTATATGGACAATGGAAGGAAGAAGAGAATAAAACAGAAGGATGGAGGAAACAGTGAGGTAGTCTACCTACTGAACGTACTTAGCAGCACCATATGAGAAAATATATGAACTGTTCCATCTAGTTTGGGCGGGGGTGCCAGGTCCCCAAGGTTGAGTAGTCATGCCTTGCTCTGCCTGACAGCCTAGGACTGATCTACTGGCAGAATTTTAGTGCTCTGGTTGCTGAAAACAGCATCACATGACCCTGTGCAAAGTACAGTGCCTGTCTCATGGATTTCTGGAGACACATATCCCAGACTTGAGAGTCTAATAGAAAACTTAGCAGCTCCGTGTGGTATCTTACAGTCCTTTGAATTTTGAAAGAAACTCATAAGGAGTTAGCAATATGGAGTTTGGTTGTTATGATTATGATAAATTTCCATGAGTGTTTCATATCAACTGTTATTCACAGGCAGGCTATCCAGGGGCGATGTCCGAGAGGACCTACCCCGCGTCTGAGGCCAGAGACAATGCCCAAGAGGAGCTATCCCATGTCCAAGGCCAGGGGCAGTGGCTAGGAGGAGCCACCCCACGCCTGAGGCTGGGGGCTGCGGCCAGGAGGATCAACCCCATGTCCAAGGAGCAGTGGCTGCCTGGGCACAGGAGGGCCTAGAGGAGCCATCCCACATTGAAGGTCAGGAAGGGCGGTGGTGAGGAGACACCCCTCATCCAAGGTAAGGAGCAGCAGCTGCGCTTTGCTTGAGCAGCCATGAAGAGATACCCAACGCCCAAGGTAAGAGAAACCCAAGTAAGATGGTAGGTGTTGCAAGAGGGCATCAGAGGGCAGACACACTGAAATCATACTCACAGAAAACTAGTCAATCTAATCACACTAGGACCACAACCTTGTCTAACTCAATGAAACCAAGCCATGCCCATGGGGTAACCCAAGACGGGCGGGTCATGGTGGAGAGGTCTGACAGAATGTGGCCCACTGGAGAAGGGAATGGCAAACCACTTCAGTATTCTTGCCTTGAGAACCCCATGAACAGTAGGAAAAGGCAACAAGATAGGATACTGAAAGACGTACTCCCCAGGTCAGAAGGGGCCCAATATGCTACTGGAGATCAGTGGAGAAATAACTCCAGAAAGAATGAAGGGATAGAGCCAAAGCAAAAACAATACCCAGCTGTGGATGTGACTGGTGATAGAAGCAAGGTCCAATGCTGTAAAGAGCAATATTGCCTAGAAACCTGGAATGTCAGGTCCATGAATCAAGGCAAATTGGAAGTGGTCAAACAAGGGATGGCAAGAGTGAACATCAACATTCTAGGAATCAGCAAACTAAAATGGACTGGAATGGGTGAATTTAACTCAGATGACCATTATCTCTACTACTGCGGGCAGGAATCCCTCAGAAGAAATGGAGTAGCCATCATGGTCAACAAAAGAGTCCAAAAAGCAGTACTTGGATGCAGCCTCAAAAATGACAGAATGATCTCTGTCTCCAAAGGCAAACCATTAAATATCATGGTAATCCAATTCTATGCCCCAACCAGTAACGCTGAAGAAGCTGAAGTTGAACGGTTTTATGAAGACCTACAAGACCTTTTAGAACTAACACCCAAAAAAGATGTCCTTTTCATTATAGGGGACTGGAGTGTAAAAGTAGGAAGTCAAGAAACACCTGGAGTAACAGGCAAATTTGGCCTTGGAATGCGGAGTGAAGCAGGGCAAAGACTAATAGAGTTTTGCCAAGAAAATGCACTGGTCATAGCAAACACCCTCTGTGAACAACACAAGAGAAGAGTCTACACATGGACATCACCAGACGGTCAACACCAAATCAGATTGATTATATTCTATGCAGTCAAAGATGGAGAAGCTCTATACAGTCAACAAAAAGAAGACCAGGAGCTGACTGTGGCTCAGATCATGAACTCCTTATTACCAAATTCAGACTCAAATTGAAGAAAGGAGGGAAAACCGCTAGACCATTCAGGTATGACCTCAATCAAATCCCTTATGATTATACAGTGGAAGTGAGAAACAGATTTAAGGGCCTATTCTGATAGATAGAGTGCCTGATGAACTATGGAATGAGGTTCGTGACATTGTACAGGAGACAGGGATCAAGACCATCCCCATGGAAAAGAAATGCAAGAGAGCAAAATGGCTGTCTGGGGAGCCCTTACAAATAGCTATGAAAAGAAGAGAAGTAAAAAGCAAAGGAGAAAAGGAAAGATATAAGCATATGAATGCAGAGTTCCAAAGAATAGCAAGAAGAGATAAGAAAGCCTTCCTCAGCGATCAATGCAAAGAAATAGAGGAAAAGAACAGAATGGGAAAGACTAGAGATCTCTTCAAGAAAATTAGAGATACCAAGGGAATATTTCATGCAAAGATGGGCTCAATAAAGGACAGAAATGGTATGGACCTAACAGAAGCAGAAGATATTAAGAAGAGTTGGCAAGAATACACAGAAGACCTGTACAAAAAAGATCTTCACGACCCAGATAATCACGATGGTGTGATCACTCACCTAGAGCCAGACAACCTGGAATGTGAAGTCAAGTGGGCCTTAGAAAGCATCACTACGAACAAAGCTGGTGGAGGTGATGGAATTCCAGTTGAGCTATTTCAAATCCTGAAAGATGATGCTGTGAAATTGCTGCACTCA
>SJYQ01033942.1:86727-98223 GCA_006410935.1 Redunca redunca
AAGTATTTGTTATGCTTTTTCATAAATCTGAGGTTAAGTGTTGCAATGAGAAAAATATTGATGAGTATATTTTAATATGAAAAATTATCATAAAGCATATTTTAAAATATATACATGTCTATTCTTCAGTGTCTTCAAAATCTAAAAATAATGTGCATCCAAAAGAATACCTAAAAGGATAGCTATTTATATTGATATGCATGTATAAGGATATTTTGCTAAAAATCAATATAAATCCAGCAGTCCCCAGTCTTTTTGGCACCAGGAACGGCTTTCATGGAAGAGTTTTCCCACGGACCAAGAGTGGGGGAAAGATGGTTTCAGGATGATTCAAGGGCGTTAGATTTTTTATGCACTTTAATTCTAGTATTGTTGTATCAGCTCCACCTCAGACCATCAGGCATTGGATCCTGGAGGTTAGAGACCCCTGTATTATACTATTTGCTAAGCAAAGTTGGACACATAAAAACTAGTTATAATTCTTTAGGTGGTGATGGTGTAGTTGCAAAGTCATGTCCGATTCCTGTTACCCAGTGGACTATAGCCCACCAGGCTCTTCTGCTCATGGGATTTCCCAGGCAAGACTACAGGAGTGGGTTGTCATTTTCTTCTCCGGGGGATTTTACCAACTCAGGGATGGAACTCACATCTCCCGCATTGCAGTTGGATACTTTACTGCTGAGCCACCAGGGAACCCCCCCTCCACCACCTTGTTTTGTTTTGTTGTTTAACTTTTTGACTGTTCAGCTAATACTTGATGTGTCTCCAAAATTCCAGCACAGCTGTTCCTATGACACTAATCCAGCGGCTCTATGGGTTCTTGCTCTATCTGTAACTTCTTTTTCTTTCCCACCTCTCTGGTTCTCCCTTGGCTTAGAAGAGACCTCCGTGACTGGGTTATTTTCTTACTTTTTGATTTCCTTCATCTAAATCCTTTACAGTTTCCTTTTCTAGATGCTAGATCCTTTTCCTCCCCCACTTGGATTCTAGGGAGGTCTGTCTTCCCATGACCCATTCTCATCACTAAGCCTCTTTCAACTCCTGACTGTCAGAATCTCTGTCTCTGGAAATCCTCTCTTTAATATCTGGAAGCCATAATTTCAAAATTGAGCACATTATCCTCTCCCCAAAATGTTTTTTTCTCACTGATTCATGTACCCCTATAATAGCATCACCACTTTAACGTCTTCTCAGGTGGAGATGAGTCTCAAGATGCCTGTGTTCCTCTCCTTTCCCTGCTCCTTCAGGCAACAGATTTCTAAACTCTCGTAATTCAGCCTCCAGTGTTTTTCTTAAGTATTCTTTTTTTTTTTTTTTTGCCAGCACCATATGGTTTCAGACATTTGTTCAGTCTCTTTCTTCAACTCTTTCAATGATTTATTTGTCTCCCTGCTCCCAAACTTTGCCATTTCCAGTGTCTTGAGAGCTTCCACCTTCTAAAACATACAAACCAAGCCATAAAACACTATACTATATCTCCATTTCCTACAGAAAACTATCCGCATTCCATGGAAGTCATTCAAGATTCTTGAAGATGTTCCCTCTGCCTAAATGGCAGTTTCATCTCCCAATTCTGTGTGCTCTGGCAGTAGAAGACCATGCTGGTTGAGGTGGATTTCCACACCTTTACACATGATGCGTCTTCTTCCTGAAATGTCCCATAAAATTATCTTTCATCTAGTCAATTTCAAATCAGTATTTAAGATTCAGTTGAACTGTTGATTTATCTGTGAGGATTCCTTTTTAAAAAGTTAATAATTCTCTCTCATTTGCTATTATGTTACCCTTGTGTATCAGGCTTCCCTGATGACTCAGGCGGTAAAGAACCTGTTTGCAATGCAGGAGACACAGGTTCGATCGCTGAGTTAGGAAGATCCCCTGGAGAAGGGAATGGCTACCCACTCCAGTATTCTTGCCTGGAAAATTCCATGGACAGAGGAGCCTGGTGGGCTAGAGTCCATGGGGTCACAAAGAGTCACACGTGACTGAACGACTAATGCTACCATTACTATTTTGTATGTTCCTTTATTATTGCATTATGTTGCTTGTATTTATTTGATTGCCTGTAGGATTCTAACCCCAATTAGCTTCAGTGTTTTTTTTAAGGAAACAGTTTGTTTCTTATCATCTTTGTCTTCCTAGGGCCAAAATAAGCCCTGGTATATAGTAATCTCTGAGTAAACTTATCTTAAGTTAGGTGGGTTCTTTCGTATAATGTGCTTTGATGTTTGACAAAGCTGTATTCAAATTTCATTCTGACACTTAGAGTGACTTTTGATTATTTATTTTTCACCATCACATTTTCTTTATGTGATGATAATGGTACTTATCTCACAGAATTGTTGTGAGAACTGACATTAAATAATGCATGAGAACACCTTAACACAGTGTCTGACACTTAATAAGTACTCAGTAAATGATTCCTGCAACCATTATAGGGCTTAAGTGGAGTAAGAGAGGAAGTAGAGACCAATGAAATATAATAATCTGGGACAAAATTGAGGAATAAGAGGATGGAGGCTTAACAAAACTGAATGAAGTTTTGGTGGTAATAAAAGGAGAGAACTAAAGGAAAAGGGAGTCTTAGAGAGTGGATTGTCATAGTTTAGCTTTCTGCTGTAGAGCATTTCATTGTGATGAAAAGATCCAAGATACAATCATAAGAAAGGGCAAAGGAAATGGATTACAAGTAAGGTGATCAAAAAGAAAATACACAAGAAATTAAACATCATGATATTGGTGGTAGTGGGTTAGTCACTAAGTTGTATCAGACTCCTGTGACGCCATGGAATTAGTCCACTAGGCTCCTCTGTCCATGGGATTTCCCAGGCAAGAATATTGGAGTGGGTTGCCATTTCCTTCTCTGGGAGATCTTCCCAACCCAGGGATTGGACCCAGGTCTCCTGCAATGCAGGTGGATTTCTGCTAAATTCTTGCATTTTGAAATCTGGATAGCAAATGATTGTCAGGGAAATCAAAGCTAGTACTGACAAAAGCCTCAGATAATACCAGAAGCTTACTGGTGCAATATTTGGCAGGTGAATAATGGTGAAGCTTTGGTTAGGATCATAAGCCTGGAGACGTGAAAGGATGGACAGAGGTGATGCTCCCAGAAAGGCCCTGCATGTCCTATTACAAACAAACAATGGAAAAGACTCACTGCATCGGAATAAGCTTTCATTTCATTCCTGGAGATAGAGCAATTGATCAACAGATGAATGAGATAAATATAATTATATATCCATTTATGTGTATACATTACCTGTCTGTCTATATGTCCATCTGTCTATTTTTAGCAAGAGAATTTCATTTTGGACATTTTAACTGCTGAATTTGTTGAACTACACACTGCTACTTATGAAAATAAAAATAAGACTGTTCTATCCATAATATAAAATACATATTACTTCCCTATGTATAGTTACCTTGGTTAGCTTAAAACAGTTTATTGTTAATTGATAGGTACACCATTGAACTGCATGTGAATTAAAGGATCAAAACTCACCAGTATATTCATTACCGGTGTTAAATTTATTTATCACGGTTTTCATACTGCCGTTACTACATTGTAATAATATTTGTTGATGTGGTAGAGTAAAAAGTAATATAAGCCCATTTAAAAGGTTAATTACCTATGTTGTGAAACTGATAATAATAAAAGTAAATATATTTTGTATTTATGAACATAAATAATGTGTCAAGGGCAGTAAAATTATATCCGAAGTTAGAAAAACACAGTGAATCACCTTGGAATGAGGCATAAAGATTCGTATTTAATATTCACTTAGGGCCTGGCTAATGCTAGAAGAGAAAATGACAGTACCTTGTGACATCATGATAGAAATAGAAATAAAGTCCTGCCCAAGGGAACGAAAGAGAAAGGCTTCACATAAATGTCACATTTTTTTGTGCAAAGAAGAATGAGTAAGAATTCACTACTCAAAAGAAGATGCAGTGTTTGACTTACATTACCTCTGCAATAAAGACACCGAAAGAATAGGAAGAATGTGAAAGTCAAGTTATTTTTCAAAAGCATTGTTGATTTTGAGCTCTGATTCAATTCCAAATGCACTTTCAGTTGAGTGTTGATACAAATGCATGTTTATTCATCTTTTCTCCATGTATTCCTTTATTTTATTTTTAAAGCAGTATTTATTGAAACCCTGCTGTGTGCAAAGCACAGTAGTAGGTTCTGGTTAAACAAAGATGAAATCCTTAGAACGTTCGCTGAGTTCGAGGAACAGACAACAGAGGGGCCAAAGCAATTCCTGAGGTAACGCCACAACAGAGGACAGGGCTGGTGGTGGTACAAAAGTCATCAGCACTGCTCAGGGCCAAGTCTTCGCTACGGAGAAGGTAACTTATTACTGCAAATTCATTACAACGTTATTTCTATTAGAAAATATGAGATGTTCCTTTCAGAATAAATTTTGGTACTAAAAGGGCTACCAGTAAAAGATAGCAAAAGAAAATTTCTTTTGTTGCAGTGAAATAGAAGCAATACAGGTTTTCAAACAGATTGCCTAGTACCTAATTGTGGAAAATGGAACTAGTTTAGCTAATTAGTTTTAGTTTTAAAGGGTCATAAGTTTATTGCACTTACTCCTTTCAGAAAGGAAATTGTTGCTGACCTCTGAAGTCTTCTCCAACCCGGATGGCCTATCAGTTAACAGCCATTGAAAGTGTTAAAAATAAACAGTGTTAAGTTTCACCTGCGTTTGTGCCATGCTGAAGATCATCTTTCTCAAACATCAGAATGTTATATCAGCACCACCTCTGATTCTTCTAAGACCTATTGCCCTGTTTTTAAAAGTACCTGCCTTTAAATACACATCTTCTGATCATGTTTAAGTCAGTTGACTTGTCATTTAATATTGCTGTGCTAGTTTGATAAAGCATAAAAAAAGAAGTGTTATTTTGCTAAAGTATTTTTAAATTTAGTGGCGTTAGTTTGCTCGGTGTGTTTTTAAATTTAAAAATAAAGGTTACTTTAATGTTATATTCAGTGAAATCTTGGGAGCTGCTTGGGTATGGCTCAGTCATTTATAGCAGTCTGTCTAGGACCAAACCAAGAACGAAATCTTCTTCCAGAGGGGCAGAGGCACTGAGGCTGGAGACAAAGAGGCGCTGAGGGCAGGGCGCCTGAGCGGACAGAGCGTAGGATTCAGAGAAGGGTGCTTGGAGGCGGGTGGGGAGAGCACGGAGGCAAAATCTTTAAGCAGCAATGGCTAAATTTCCAGGAGACTCTTCTGAAGAACACCTGTCAGCAGGTAGCTTGCTGGATTCCAGGCTCTGGCTTGAGTTTCAGGGTTGAACACAAACTTCCAGAGGGATCTTAGAGGAGAAACAGAGGCCACAGTCTCGGAGAAGCTGGGGTCTGAGACATGTGGCAGTAACTTTTCAGGCACAGGGAACAATCCAAGGGTGCAATTACTGGGTCCAGTATATTGAAAGGATGCTGGGTTTAAAAAAGAAAAAAAAAGCAGTTGTTGGTTTATTAGGGGGTTAATCCCCTCTCGAACCATGACCTTTTCACACCTTCTGTAGCCTCTTTCCTATCAACTCCGGCTGTCCTACAAAGGAGGTTAGAGGAAGAGCCCAAATAAGCTATTGGATTGGCCAAAACATTCATTTGTTTTTTTTCTGTAAGATGGCTCTAGTAACACTTAGTTGTCTTTAACTTCATTAGAAACAATTTTGTTAGATTGTATTGTGACAGGTATCATTTCAGCATGATTTTTAAAAATTATCAAAACTGGTAAATTTTTGTGTAGCCATTTAAATATTCAAGATTGAAGAAAAAACGTAACATTTTCAACATATTATGCTTTATTATTCCAAGACAGTTAAAAATGCAACTGAAATGCAAAAAAAAAAAAATCTGTGCGGGGTATGGAGAAGGTGCTGTGACTGGATGAATATGTCAAAAGTGTTTTGTGAAGTTTTGTGTTGGAGATTTCTCACTGGACAATGCTCCACGGTCAGGGTAGATCAGTTGAAGCTAATAGCAATCAAATCAAGACATTAATTGAGAACAACCAATGTTACACCATGCGGGAGACAGCGGACGTACTAGAAATATCCAGATTAGTGTTGAAAATCATTTGCACAGCTTGGTTATATCCATCACTTTGATGTTTGGGTTCCACATAGTGCTCAGCTGCTCAGTCATGTCCAACTCTTTGGGACCCCATGGACTATATCCTGCCAGGCTCCTCTCTCCATAGGATTCTCCAGGCAAGAACAGTGGAGTGGATAGCCATTCCCTTCTCCAGGGGATCCTCCCAACCCAGGGACTGAACCCCGATCTCTCGCATCTCCTGTATTAGCAAGTGGATTCTTTTTGTGCTACCTGGGTTCCATATAAGGTAACTGAAAAAAACCTTCTTGACTGTATTTTTTCATCCAGTTCTCTACTTAAGTGTAACAAAATGTTTCATTTTTAAGACAAATTGCAATGGGTGATGAGAAGTGGGTACTACACAAAAATGTGGAATGGAAGAGATCATGGGGCAAGTGAAATGAACCACCAGCAATCACATCAAAGGCTGGTCTTCATACGAAGAAGGCAATGTGTATATGTTGAGATTGGAAGGGAATCCTCCATTATGAGCTCCTTCTGGAAAACCAAATGATTAATTCCAACAAGTACTGCTCCAAATTAGACCAACAGAAGTGATGAAAGTGTCTGGAATTTGTCAACAGGAAACACATAAACTTCCATCAGGGTACCTCAAGACCATATGTTTCTTTGATGACCAGACAAAAATTGTTACAGCTTTGCTCAGAAGTTCTGATTCATCTGCCATATTCACCAGACATTGCACTGTCAGATGTTCATTTAGTTTTATTTTTAAGAACTTCTCTTGATGGAAAAAATTTCAATTTCCTGGAAGATTTTAAAAGGCTCCTTACATTGAAACATGTATAATATCATATAAGAAACGAATCACCAGTCCAGGTTCAATGCAGGATACAGGATACTTGGGGCTGGTGCACTGGGATGACCCAGAGGGATGGTACGGGGAGGGAGGAAGGAGGGGGGTTCAGGATTAGGAACACATGTACACCCATGGTGGATTCATGTTGATGTATGGCAAGACCAATACAATATTGTAAAGTAATTAGCCTCCAATTAAAATAAAATAAAATGTGCCTTAAATAGCTCTTTGCTCAAAAAGATAAACAGTTTTGAGAAGATGGAATTATAGGTGAATGCATTGTTCAATAAAGTTCTTGGTGAAAGTGAAAAATGTGTCTTTCATTTTTACTTAAAAAATCAAAGGAACTTTTTGGTCAACCCAATAGTAAATCAATGGCTATTTGGGTCAATTCAGATTTGACTGTTTAAAACCAATAATTCTAGGGGTTTTAAAATTATTTTAAATGATTAAGAGAAGCACCATTCAATTATTCATTGGTAAACATTTATAGAGTTTATACTGTGTTCAGTTCAGTTGTTCATTCGTGTCTGACTCTTTGCAACCCCATGAACTGCAGCACGCCAGGCCTCCCTGTCCATCACCAACTCCTGGAGTTTACTCAAATTCATGTCCACTGAGTCAGTGATGCCATCCAACCATCTCATCCTCTGTCATCCCCTTCTCCTACTGCCTTCAATCTTTCCCAGCATCAGAGTATTTTCAAGTGAGTCATTTCTTTGCATCATGTGGCCAAAGTACTGGGGTCTCAGCTTCAGCATCAGTCCTTCCAATGAATATTCAGGACTGATTTCTTTTAGGATTAACTATGTAACAGTTACATATTGCTGCTGCTGCTAAGTCACTTCAGTTGTGTCCGACTCTGTGTGACCCCATAGAGGGCAGCCCACCAGGCTTCCCCGTCCCTGGGATTCTCCAGGCAAGAACACTGGAGTGGGTTGCCATTTCCTTCTCCAATGCATGAAAGTGAAAAGTGAAAGTGAAGTTGTTCAGTCGTGTCCGACTCTTAGCGACATGGACCGCAGCCCACCAGGCTCCTCCATCCATGGGATTTTCCACGCAAGGGTACTAGAGTAGGGTGCCATTGCCTTCTCCAGTTACATATTAAGTGCTGAAAATAACAAGAGAAGTAATATGACATCTGCCTTTTTAGGATTTTATGGTCTAAATGGCAAATAAACCTGAAATGTATAATGCAGTAACATAAATTCCATTATCACAAAACAAATGAATAACACTCATTTTTCTGAAGTGTAACTTCTTGTTCAGAAACTATCAATATCTTCCATATCCCTCCCATCAAATTTCTCACAGAAAAGGACTAACATTCTATGTCAGAGCCCTGTAATAGGGAAGAAACTATATTGTATTACAAGTTAATACTAGAGAGATGTTGCCTATAAGCTAAAATTACACATAATGGCCCATTTCTGAGAATCCTGCCTCCCAGAAAATGAGTATTAAGCTAAAATATCTTTGTTTAGCTCACATGAGGGCTTCCCCGGTGAGTCAGACAGTAAAGAATCTATCTGCATCGCAGGAGACCTGGGTTCAATCCCTGGGTTGGGACCATCCTCTGGAGAAGGGAATGGCTACCCACTCCAGTATTCTTGTCTGGAGAATTCCATGGAGAGAGGAGCCTAGCAGGCTACAGTCCATAGGGTTACAAAGTGTTGAACAGAGCTGAGCAACTAACACACACACACACACACACACACACACACACACACCTCACAAGAAACATCCTGACCAGACTCACTTGTGAATGATTTCAGGAAAGAAAAACCTAACATATCCCCTCCAGAGGCTGAACCAACCAGAAATGTTTTAATTTACTCCTTCCCTTTCAGTATAAAAGATGCCTGAATTCCAGCTAAGGGAAGATGATTCTTTGAGGCACAAGCCTACCATCTTTTATGTCTGCTGGCTTTCCAAATAAAGTCACTGTTTCTTGCCCCAGCAATGTTTCTCTTGATTTATTGGCCTGTTGCACAGTGAGCAAGCAGTATGAGCTTGGACTTGGTAACAGCACCACAGCACTTCCATTATTTCTATAAAGACTCTCCTCTCCACTCTGTATTCAGATCTTTGTGATCTAATCAAACAGAAAGTGAGAGTGCTAGTTATCAGTCATGTCCGACTCTTTGTATAGACTGTAGCCCACCAGGCTCCTCTGTCCATGGGATTCTCCAGGCAAGACTACTGGAGTGGGCTGCCATTTCCTTCTCTAGGGGATCTTCCTGACCCAGAGATAAAACCCAGATCTTCTGCATTGCAGGCGGATTCTTTACCATCTGAGCCACCGAGTCAACTTCTAGTCCTTGGACATGACCTACTCTTTTCTGCATCTCCATCTGTGAGAAAATTCTTTTCTCTTTCAATTTCTACTTTTTCCTTCTTCATCTTTTAAACTTAAGTTCATCAAAAATATTTCCTTCTCCACAGAGACATTCTGAATTTTCTAGACAGGCAATTTCTCCTTAATTTAGATTAGCATAATAAAGTCCATGTTTTACACTTACTGCTTATAAACATTAAGCAGTAGCTAGAGTAACACTTGAATTTCTTCTTCATTCCACCCTTATCACTGAACCGTATTTAAGGATTCAGATCAGGAACTGTATCGTGGTGCCTTGATTATTTCGTATCTGCCTTACTGTGTCTAACCGAATGTAATACAAATACCTAAAAAAAAAAAAAAATACCATAAATTCCTAAATATAATGTAATCCCCCAATAGGGTAAGCTTCCATATTCCCAATGGGAATTTTACAAATAAGAGAGTTTTGCCCAAGACAAATATAAATTTACTTATCATACGTGAGATGAAACTCTGAGCCATGCTGTGTAGGGCCACCCAAGATGGATGGGTCATGGACAAAACTTGGTCCCCTGGAGAAGGGAATGGCAAGCCACTTCAGTATTCTTGCCTTGAGAAACCCATGAACAGTATGAAAAGGTAACACTGATTCAGTGAACATGAGTTTAAATAAACTCCGGGAGTTGGTGACGGACAGGGAGCCCTGGTGGGCTGCAGCCCATGGAGTCGCAAAGAGTCGGACACAACTGAGCATCTGAGCTGAACTGATAGCTAGTCGTCTTGTTTTAGTTGTCATCTTACCTATTTCAATTACCTATCTTATCAAACAGTATAATAATTAAGAAATGGGACAATTTTTCTTTCTCAAGTCATGTGAAAAAATTTACTCAGACTTTTACTTGAGTCCATCTTATATGAGTCCCTCGTGGAATCTTCATCTTTTACATTTATAATAATCATTGTTTTCCAGGATACATCAACTTCGCTAGAATCTAGGAGTTTTTTTAAAATATGGGAATCTATTGTCTCTGGGAATTTTATTTCAAAGAGCAAAATCCATTTGCCTACCGTGTAAACAGTCATTTTTTCATGTGGCCTGTGGTGGTCTACTCATGATCCCCACAACATTGGCATCTACTATCTGATCTGATAGATGCGTGCCTGATGAACTATGGAATGAGGTTCATGACATTGTACAGGAGACAGGGATTAAGACCATCCCCATGGAAAAGAAATGCAAAAAAGCAAAATGGATGTCTGGGGAGGTCTTGCAAATAGCTGTGAAAAGAAGAGAAGCGAAAAGCAAAGGAGAAAAGGAAAGATATAAGTATCTGAATGCAGAGTTCCAAAGAATAGCAAGGAGAGATAAGAAAGCCTTCTTCAGCGATCAATGCAAGTAAATAGAGGAAAACAACAGAATGAGAAAGACTAGAGATCTCTTCAAGAAAATTAGGGATACTAAGGGAACATTTCATGCAAAGATGGGCTCGATAAAGGACAGAAATGGTATGGACCTGACAGAAGCAGAAAATATTAAGAAGAGGTGGCAAGAATACACAGAACTGTACAAAAAAGATCCTCGTGACCAAGATAATTAAGATGGTGTGATCACTCACCTAGAGCCAGACAACCTGGAATGTGAAGTCAAGTGGGCCTTAGAAAACATCATTATGAACAAAGCTGGTGGGAGGTGATGGACTTCCAGTTGAGCTCTTTCAAATCCGGAAAGATGATGCTGTGGAAGTGTTGCACTCAATATGCCAGCAAATTTGGAAAACTCAGCAGTGGCCACAGAGCTGGAAAAGGTCAGTTTTCATTCCAATCCCAAAGAAAGGCAATGCTAAAGAATGGTCAAACTACCGTACAATTGCACTCATCTCACATGCTAGTTAAGTAATGCTCAAAATTCTGCAAGCCAGGCTTCAGCAATATGTGAACCATGAACTTTCAGATGTTCAGGTTGGTTTTAGAAAAGGCAGAAGAACCAGAGATCAAATTGCCAACATTTGCTGGATCATGGAAAAAGCAAGAGAGTTCTAGAAAAAGATCTATTTCTGCCTTATTGACTATGCCAAAGCCTTTGACTGTGTGGATCACAATAAACTGTGGAGAATTCTGAGAGAGATGGGAATACCAGACCACTTGACATGCCTCTTGAGAAACCTATATGCAGGTCAGGAAGCAACAGTTATAACTGGACATGGAACAACAGACTGGTTCCGAATAGGAAAAGGA
>SJYQ01033942.1:98667-127482 GCA_006410935.1 Redunca redunca
AAAAAAAATGAACAAAAAGTGCAGAGTTCCCATAATCACTCTCACTCCCTCCAATTTTTTCTACTCTTAACATCTGACATTAGTGTGGTAGTTTTGTTACAGTTTAATGAGCCAACATCAATACATTATTCCTAGTTGGAGCTCACAGTTCACATTCGGCTTCATTCTTGTATTATATAGTCTATGAGTTTTGACAAATGTGTAATGACATGTGTCTCTAATTGTAGTATTCTTCAGAATAGTTCCCCTGTCCTAAAAAATGCTTGTGCTTCTTCTATTCATCCCTTCTGTTTACCACCCTGCCCCTGAGCCACTGACCATTTTCCTTCTTGCCATAGTTTTGTCTTTTCCAGAATGCCATATAACTGGAATCATAGAGTATGTAGTCATTTCAGATTGGCTTATTTCATTTAGCAAATGCATTTTAAAGTTCTATGCTTTTTCATGGCTTCATAGCTCATTTCTTTTTACTGTTAAATGATATTCCATTGTATGTAAATATGAGTTTTTTATTTACCAGTTGAAGGGCATCTTGGTTGCTTCCAATTTTCAGCAATCATGAATAAAGCAGCTATAAAATTTGTGTGCATTTTTTGGTATGGATAGAAGTTTTCACTGTATTGTTTTTAAAGGAAGCTTTGCATATATCAGCATGTAATGTATACAATTTTGAGATCATAATTCCAGGAATAATCACTGAATTTGGTTTAATGTGTTTACATCTTTAAAAGTATTCCCCCTTAACTTCAGTAAGTCTATGGAGCCAGTATTGACTGAGGTTGTTTGAAGCTGTGGTGTCCTTACCTTAGAATCAGACAGCTTTGGGCTTGTTAGCTGATTGTACCATTAACAAGCCTTATGATGTGTGTAAGAAAACTTTCCTGTTTTTCAGTTTACATAAATGTAAAATGCCAATAACAGTTCTTATATTTTAGAGTTGTTGAGAGTCAATGGTGTAAATGGCAGCTATAGTTATTAACACTAATTTAAGTAATAACTTGGAACATACAAAATTCCTGGCATATTTGTTCCAGGCTTGGGACATTCAACTGTGAAAATCGGTGTGGGCCACAAAATCTCATCTTCCAGAGCCCCCAGAACTCATACAGTACTGTGTAATTAAGACATTCAAGTGTCACAGTGCAAATTCCAACAAACAGATGACATTAATACATGATCTCAAACTTAGTTTCCATCAGAAATGTGAAATTTACACATTATCAAATCATAACTACTCCTCAGAATACTATATAGTTCTTAGGAAAATAAATTCTTCTAGATTTGTTTTTAAGTATTTTATTAATTGTTGTTCAGTCACTAAGTTATGTCCAACTCTTTGTGACCCCATGGACTGCAGCACACCAGGCTCCTCTGTTTCATTATCTCCCAGAATTTGCTCAAATTCATGTCCATTGAGTCAGTGATGCTATCTATCTAACCATCTCACCTTCTGGGGAAACATTTTATTAATTATGTGAATTTCATTCATGAATTATTTCATTTATATACTTTTTAAACATATTATAATCAAATTGAGAGGAAATCCTGTATTATAGAATGAAAAAAGTTTGGTCTCTCTGGTCATAGTGGGGCAGCTGTCTTTCAGCTCAGTGATTTACTAGCTGTATAAATTTGGCAATTGATTCAATCTTTCTGTGTCTCAATTTCCTGCTACATAAAATTGAGATAATAATTCTTATCTTTCTGGCTTATCTCATGAATGGCAAGGAATATCTGCTAAGTTCCTGATTCATAATAAATGATGTTCAAATAGTAATTTTTGTTTGGATCCTTTAATCTAAATCCTTTATAGGAGCCTTTTCCATAATTCTCTTTTTCAGTAAGATATGTAAGTGAGTTGAGAAAATCGGCTCATATGACAGATTTTTTAAGAATCTGATTTTTTTGTATATCCTGTGACTTAATCTTGTGAATCTAAATCCATCTTATATGGCAGCACTTGGAATTCAATAAATAAGAATAGACTGTCAAAACTATGGAATTGCTTTTATGATTTAAATTTAAATTATTTAAATTTATCTTTCCCTTCAGGCAAAGTTTCTCTCCTTGGCAGCAAAGCTGACTCAAAGTAATTGCAAAGTTGTACATCTTACAATTTGATCCCTAGAAAGGGCTACTGCTGTATCTGGTTCTAAGTAAAAACATTTTAGAGAAAAGAATCATTTGGTCAATTTAGATCTTGTGCCCCAAACCAGACCAACAATTATGGTCAAGAATAGAGATGTGTGTAAACATGGAAAATTAATAGACTTATAGACTATTGAAAATGAGACGTTAAATATTACCTTGATAATGACTTTATTTCCCAGGTTAGTCAACTGTGACAGTGAATGTTTGGAGACTTGCCCAAGTGACAAAACCCAGTTTGGAATAAGGATCCGGTGGTTGGGAATTCTCTAGTGGTTCAGCAGTTAGGACTCCGTGCTTTCACTGCCAAGGACTCGTGTTCAATCCCTGGTCAGAAACTAAGATCCCACAAGCCACACAGTATGTAACTCCCACCAAAAAAGGGAAATAGGGGTTTTCTGATACTTAAAGGTATTAAATGGATGATACAAGTACGTGAAGAAGATGGAGAGGGGAAAGAAGGAAAAGGACAGGAGAGGATACGGAAGAGGAGGGAAAGAAGGAAGTGCCAGGGTCTAGCCCTGGTGGATCCAGGATGATTTGAAGGTGGGGACGAAGTCAGCGTCCTTGGAAATAACTTATTTAATTATAGATAGAGAGAGATTAGAAAATTAGCAGAGAAAAAGAGGCTGAATAACTTGGTTTACATGGAATACCAATCACCACCTACGTAGGCCACAGGCGTCTTTCCGTTCTCCCGAAGGAGAGGAGGCACTGAGGCCTCCCCCGGTCCCATCTTAGAAGCCCAGGCAAAATTAGCAGGCTTGGTGAGTACCCACATTCCAGATGGGAATTCAGCCAGAAAACCGGAGAGCAAGAAAGAATCGACATGGGGGAATCAGTCTTTCCGGAAACTGATCCCATTTCTTTATTTTTTAGGTTTGCTTATATACCTTTTGTTATACATAGGGATGAATACAGAGTCACGTGGGGGTCAGCAGTCCTGACCTTTATCAAGATCTGGTGCTTCACATAAATGTATATTTTAAAAAAAGGTCTTTGGGGTTTTACATCATCTTCTGGCCATGAGGCCTGCTGACATTTTACAACCCTTTCTTTCTGATAACCAAAAACTTTTTTTTTTCCAAGGGTGTTTTTTCTTAAACCAGGCACCACCCTCCAAATAAAGTTGCATTCCTATAGGGTGAGGGTGTAGTGAGTTACAATCAAGAAAGGAATTTATTTAACCCAAGGTTAACATGATTAATCTTAAAGGTTAATACTTATTTATCCTATATGCTTAAAGGTTAATATTTATTTGTCCTATATGCTAGTTATATTCATTATAAGGGCAGGGAATATGGAGATTTAGCAGCAAAGGTCAGCCCAACAAATGAAAATCCTTTTACCAATGTTCCCCTTAAGATCTATTTAGTCTTAAGATAGTGATAAAGTTACATTTTTACATAGCAAGGACACAATGATTTATAACAAAGTACAGTGATCTATTACAAAAGAGAAAATTCATTAACTCAAAAAGTCTAGTATTGCTAACCTTAAAAACTACTATATTTCCTTTTCTATATTCCAAATACATTGATTAATATATTCCCAGGTGCCTAAGGATATGGAGGCCTGGTGGAAATCATTGACTCAACAATGAGAAAAGCCCTATGCTAATTAAGATTCTCAAAATACTCCAAAACTCTCTGTGCTGTTTATGGTTGAGAGGTAGTAAACAATCATGTGGGTAGTGGCAAGAGTATGGATAATCCTGTCACAAGCTAGTCTGCCAGCAGAGAGGTTTGACCTAAGACACCCTTGTCGCACCCAGGGCAGGGAATTAGCAGCAATTATTGGCAAAAGAAATGAAAACCCTTCACCAATATAATTCCTAACCAACCCACTATACTAATAATTTCCAACTTCCCAAAGGAATTTGCCTTTAGTAAGTCTAAAACATCTCGTGCCTCTCAGGTTGGGAGGCTGTAAACAATCACATGTGGCCAGAAGAACCTATATAGGCAGGCTAGATAACATTCAAAGGAGTTCATAAGTTGAAACACTCTTGTCACGCCCAGGAATTTTTATTGACTTGGATCTGCACGTTTACTCCTTCTCCGAGAGAACCAGTGGGGAACAGCCCCTGATAAAGTCAGAGGTGTAGGAGAGAGCATGAAACAGTAAAGTAGATAGACTCTGGTTTTGGGGGTAGATGCTCAGGAACAGGGTGCTTCCTGAGGCTTGATCATGCCTTTGCATATGCCAAGCCTCCTTCCTCATGACCTTTGCCATGGGTGGAGTTCTTCATGCTGGCTCCCAGGAAGGAAGGAAGGTTGAAAGAGGGAAAAAGGAAAAGAAAGGAAAGGAAAGAGCAGCAGTAATCACACAGGTGGACGGAGTGGGAGAAGAGGTTATATTCCACGTGGCTGGGAGTTGGGAAGAACACCCTGTTTGCCCTTTATAGCTAGCTGCACTTAGAGGCATTGAACAATTCCTTGTGTGGTATGCATAAGTGGTAGAATCAACAAATGTTCCTGTTTAACTTAAATCGTGGTGATTGTATTCATTTTTTCCCTCAGTTTTGCAGTAGTGTGCTTCTCCATTTTAAATTTTCACTCATCTTCTCTTTTACTTTAGTACACATCTGTAGGGTGCTGCCCATGAAACTAGTTCTTAGTTGAACCAAACTCTTGTACCATCAAAAAAAGGAACAAAGTTATTTGCTTCTGCCCAGTTGGGAAGTCACTAAAAAATATGATACTTATTATTAATACAATACACTTCAATTCCTTAATATGCATTTAGCTTCATTAGGAATGTAAATTTCAGTTATTGCTAATATCTTTAGTGACTCCTTGGTATAGCAGATAATTACTTGAATTCCTGGAGCACTGCCATAGAGACATTATGTCTGTCTTCAACAAGGTTTACCACTAAACATGAACCTTTGAGATAGCACTATTTATGTATTTTCCTTGAAGCTATTTGAGTATGATAAATGATTTATTTAATAAAATTGACTATTTTGCCTACTAAGTCCAAAGTAGGCACTTAAAAGTGCAAAGAAAAATAATATAACTCTTGTTATGCCCAAGTCGTGAAATCTCCCAAAGACCACCAGGGAGCTGACATCCAATGCAAAAGCAAGAGAGTTTTTATTACCAAGCTCAAGCTGGGGCTCCCACTGTTACCAACGCAGCGGCAAAGGAGAGGAGCTCCAAGCTCTGGGTTACATTGCTTATATAGGGTGTTCTCCCGCGAAAAATTTGAAAATGGGAGTTTCCAGGTTGGGAGATGTCTTAATTGGTTACCTTCTGTGGAAGGGTTAGGTGTTAGGTTCTGATTGGTTTTCATTTCCCAGGCTTAATTCGAATTTCCCGGGCAGGTCATAAGTCCTGAACGTAAAGTCAGGAGATCCTGATCTGGGATCTGATTGGCTCTCAGGTGGTGGGGTGAGGTCAGGGGATTTCCAAAGACTCTTTCCTCAGAACTCTAAAATGGAGTCCTTTTTAACAAAGTGGGGTGGCTTAGGTTCTTCACTCTGAGAGAACTAGTCTAATTAAGGGAGGAAAGGCTTATAAAAGGTAATTATTGACATTTTGTAGTGGTATACTAAACGTTTTGAAACAAACTTCTGGCATAACATAACAAAAAAGTTGAAAAAAAGTGACATATTCTTAAAGTCATCAAACAGCTAAGAAAGTAATAATTATAGCAACAATCTCTGGAAGAAAGCAGAAATCCCGAGAGGAACTTGGTTTTTTGAATGGCTTCTGCTCTGTTGGAATTTGCCAATCCAAAATAGGTGTCTGATAGGTTGAGCAGTGCTCTTGGAAGATGTCTGGGTCTGTGGCAAATTAGGTTGGAAGCCAGTGTCACCAAATAAAGTAGCCCTTATGTGTTCCCTGTTACTGAGGTTGGAACTAGACAGGAGATACCCCAGGTCTAAGGATGCATCACAACTAAAACAGCTGGTGTGAGTCATTTGAGTAGTCAAGGAAATTTCAGTTCCTGAAACTGGGTTAAAGCAACACCAGTGGTAAAATATGCAGGTAAATCTAAGTAAATATTGAAAGTGCAAAACAACAATATGTTGTCTCATGGGATCAGAATACACACATAATTAAAGTAAATGAAAAAATGCTAATAAGCCAAACAAGGTGTTCTGAGGTGATTGCATTGTCTGGGAAGGGGGTAACTATCAATTAACTCAAGTAAATATTACAACATCAGTAAAACTACTAAAGTATAGTAAAAGAGGAATAAATAGAATTATTTTTAAGGGATAATAGAGAATAATCTTAATTCAAAAGGAGTCAAAGAAGCAGAAAAAAGTGTAAGACTAGGTAGGACAAATAGAAAATGCAGAGCAAGATTATAGATTTAAACTCAAATATTAAAAAAAAGAATGTAAACCAATCATGTATCTAAGAGACAAATATTACCTGCCTGGATTAAAAACAAAACTTAATTTTATACTGCTTAAAAGAAATATATGTAAAAAGTATATTGAATACATACACTGAATGAAAAAAGATAGGGAAAAGATATGAAAAGGCTTGATTTCATTGGCATGTGTAGAACATAACAATAGAATAACACTTATAGAATGTAATTCTGAAGAAGACACATTATTTTTATTCCTACAAGGAGCATTTAACAGTAATTAATCATATATTGGCAATAAAGCATACTCATCAAATTCAAAGCATTAAAATCATATAGGATATTGGCTGCAATTCATATAATCTAGAGATTCATAGCAAAAACAAATAAAAATGAGCAATTAAAACAAAATTTTTAAAAACTTTTGTTGTTCAGTCGCTCAGTCGAGTCAGACTCTTTTTGTGATCCAATGGACTGCTGCACGCCAGGCTTCCCTATGCTTCACCATCTCCCGGAGCTTGCTCAAACTCATGTCCATTGAGTCAATGATGCTATCCAACCATCTCATCCTCTGTCAGCCCCTTCCCCTCCTTCTTTCAATCTTTCCCAGTATCAGGGTCTTTCCTAATGAGTCAGTTCTTTGAGTCAGGCGGTCAAAGTATTGGAGCTTCAGCAGTTCTTTCAATGAATATTTAAGGTTGACTTCATTTGATTAACTGGTTTGATCTTCTTGCAGTCCAAGAGACTCACAAGAGTCTTCTCTAACAGTTCAAAAGCATCAATTCTTTGGTGCTCAGCCTTCTTTATGGTCCATCTCTCACATCCATGCATGACTACTGGAAAAACCATGACTATACAGACGTTTGTCAGAAAAGTGATGTCTCTGCTTTTTAATAAGCTGTCTAGATTTGTCATAGCTTTTCTTCCAAGGAGCAAGCATTTTTGAATTTTGTGGCTGTAGTCACTGTCTGAAGTGATTTTGGAGCCCAATAAAATAAAGTCTGTCACTGTTTCCATTGTTTCCCCATCTATTTCCCATGAAGTAATTGCCATGATCTTTTTTTGAAAGATGAGTTTTAAGCCAGCTTTTTCATTCTCTTCTTTCACCTTCATCAAGAGGCTCTTTAGTTCCTTTTCACTTTCTGCCATTAGGGTGGTGTCATCTGCATATCTGAGGTTATTGATATTTCTCCCATCAATCTTGATTTCAGCTTGTGCTTCATCCAGCCTAGCATTTCACTTGATGTACTCTGCATATGAGTTAAATAAGCAGGGTGACAATATACAGCCTTGACGTACTCCTTTTCCTATTTGGAACAAGTCCTTTGTTCTATCCGGTTCTAACTGTTGCTTCTTGACCTGCATACAGATTTCTCAGGAAGCAAATAAGGTGGTCTGGTATTCCCACAATTTTCCACAGTTTATTGTGATCCACAGTCAAAAGGTTTAACATAGTCAATGAGGCAGAAATAAATATTTTTCTGGAATTCACTTGCTTTTTCTATGATCCAACTGATGTTGGCAATTTGATCTCTGATTCCTCTGCCTTTTCTAAATCCAGCTTGAACATGTAGTAGTTCTTGGTTCACATACTGTTGAAGCTTAGCTTGGCTTCAAAATTTAAAAAACTCCCTTATATACAGAAGTTAAGCAAAACACTCCCAAGTAAATTACAGGACTAAAAACAAATCAAAATAGAAGCAAAGAAATGTTTTGAATGGCATTATAAAGAAACTACTATACATTGCACCATGACATATAGCTAAAGCAGTATCTGCAGAAAATTTTGTAGTTTTGAGCATGTATTTTTTTAAAATAGAAAAGTTAATAGAACAATGAGTTAATCATTTCTCCTCAACAAATTAGAAAAGTAACCAAAATATTTTAAAAGGTATACAGTAATAAAGATAAGAACAGAAATTAGTGAAATAGAAAAATATATAATAAAACAAATCTAAAAGATAGTTACAAATACTAATAAATTGGTAAACACTAAATGAGACTGATGAAGGAAAAAAGAAAAAGCACCAGTAATATAAATCAGGGATGAAGAGTGGTTATTAATACTATTCTGCAGATCTAAAAAGAAAAGGGAACATTCTTGAACAATTTTATGATAAACATTTTAAATTTTGGATGAAACTGGTAAATTATTTTAAAAGATACAGCATTCCAAACTGATGCAAGGGAAAAAGTGAGAAAAATTCTCATGGTTTTATATTTATTAAAGCAATCCAGTCAATAATTAAGTACCCTTTCTATGTCTCAGTACAAGATCAAACTGAAAGTGCAAGAGAAGAGAGAGTCCAGAAATATAACATTCATAATTTCTGAGAAAGTAATGACTTCCCTGTAGTGAGAAAAGATGGTCTTTAAAATAAATGGTGCTAGATCAATTGGATAGCCATTTGGATAAAATATATTTATCTTGGGCCTGCTGCTGCTGCTGCTAAGTCGCTTCAGTCATGTCAGACTCTGTGCTACCCCATAGAGGGCAGCCCACCAGGCTGCCCCGTCCCTGGGATTCTCCAGGCAACAACACTGGAGTGGGTTGCCATTTCCTTCTCCAAAGCATGAAAGTGAAAAGTGAAAGTAAAGTCACTCAGTCGTGTCTGACTCTTACTGACCCCATGGACTGCAGCCTACCAGTTTCCTCCATCCATGGGATTTTCCAGACAAGAGTACTGGAGTGGGTTGCCATTGCCTTCTCTGATCTTGGGCTTATCTCACACCATATACAAAAATTATTTCTAAAACAGTGTTAGAAGATTTAAAAGTGAAGATAACCATATTTGGTCTAGGCTGTGGTGTGAAGGTTTCTGTTCCCTCAAAATTCATGTTGAAGTCTTAATGCCTTATGTGATGGCATTATAAGGTGGTGAATTTAGGACGTGATTAGGTCTTAAAGATGGAGTCCTCATGAATGAATTAGCCCTCTCATAAGAGAGATCCCACAGAGATCCCCAGGCTTTTTCACCATGTAAGAATAAAACCACAAGTCTAAGATCCAGAAGAGGGGCCCCACTTGACCATGTTGATATCTTGATCTTGGACTTCCAACGTCCAGAGCTAATTTCTACTGTTTAGACAAAATAATGTTGAGGAAGAAGAACAAAGTTGCAGGACTGACATTCTCTGATTTCAAACTATATTGCAAAGTTACAGTCTTCAAAAGAGTATGGTAATAGCACAGTGAAACAAACACATAGATCCGTGGAACATAACAGAGAGCCCAGAAATAAACCCACTCTTATATGTGCAATTAATCTATGACAAAGGAGGCAAGAATATACAATGGGAAAAAGACAGCTTCTTCAATAGTGTTGAGATAACTGGACAGCTATGTGCAAAAGAATCAAACTGGACTACTTCCTCAGACCATGCACAAAAATAAACTCAAAATATATGAAAATCTTAAATGTAAAATGCAAAACCACAAGCCTTCTAGAAGAAAATATAGGCATTATGCCCTTTGGTATTGGTTTTAGTAATATTTTTTGTATATGTCTTCCCAGGCAGGGGAAACATAGGCAACAATAAACAAATGGGACTACATCGCATTAAAAAGGCATTTTCACAATGAAGGAAATACCATCACAATCAAAAAGCAATCTACTGTATACCAGAAAATATTTGCATGTTACATATCTGATAAGGTGCTAATATCCAAAATGTACAAAAGAAGTAATACACCTCAACATTAAAAAAATCTGATAATAATAAAATGTTCAGAGGTACTGAATAGACATTTTACCAAAGACATACAGATAGTCAACTGGCTTGTGGTAAGTTGCTCAACATCACTAGTTATCAGGGAAATGCAAATCAAAACCACAGTGAGTCAGAATGGCAGTTATCACAAAGACCAAAGGGTGTCAAGGATGTGGACCAAAGGGAATCCTGGTGCACTGTTAGTGGGAATGTAAATTGGTGTAAACAAATGTAAACAATATGGTGATTCCTCAAAAAGTCTAAAATAGAACTAACATGTGGTCCAGCAATTCCACTCCTAGGTATTTATCTGAAGAAAGCAAAAATACTAATTCAAAAAGATATATGTACCCCTATGTGCAGGTCAGGAAGCAACAGTTAGAACTGGACATGGAACAACAGACTGGTTCCAAATAGGAAAAGGAGTACGTCAAGACTATATATTGTCACCCTGCTTATTTAACTTATATGCAGAGTACATCATGAAAAATGCTGGGCTGGAAGAAGCAAGCACAAGCTGGAATCAAGATTGCGAGGAGAAATATCAATAACCTCAGATATGCAGATGACACCACCCTTATGGCAGAAAGTGAAGAACTAAAGAGCCTCTTGATGAAAGTGAAAGAGGAGAATGAAAAAGTTGGTTTAAAGCTCAACATTCAGAAAACTAAGATCATGGGATCTGGTCCCATCACTTCATAGCAAATAGATGGAGAAATTATGGAAACAGTGTCAGACTTTATTTTGGGGGGCTCCAAAATCACTGCAGATGGTGATTGCAGCCATGAAATTAAAAGACGCTTACTCCTTGGAAGGAAAGTTATGAGCAACCTACATAGCATATTCAAAAGCAGAGACATTACTTTTCCAACAAAGGTCCGTCTAGTCAAGGCTATGGTTTTTCCAGTGGTCATGTATGGATGTGAGAGTTGGACTGTAAAGAAAGCTGAGCAGTGAAAAATTGATGCTTTTGAACTGTGGTGTTGGAGAAGACTCCTGAGAGTCCCTTGGACTGCAAGGAGATCCAACCAGTTCATTCTAAAGGAGATCAGTCTGGGTGTTCATTGGAAGGTCTGATGTTGAAGCTGAAACTCCAATAGTTTGGCCACCTCATGTGAAGAGTTGACTCTTTGGAAAAGACCCTGATGCTAGGAGGGGTTGGGGGCAGGAGGAGAAGGGGACGATAGAGGATGAGATGGCTGGATGGCATCACAGACTCGATGGATGTGAATCTGAGTGAACTCCGGGAGTTGGTGATGGACAGGGAGGCCTGGTGTGCTGTGATTCGAGGGCTCACGAAGTCAGACACGACTGAGTAACTGAACTGAACTGAACTGATGTTCACTGCAGCATTATTTATAACAGCCAATATATGGAAGCATATGGAGTACCCATCAATAGATGAATGGCTAAGGAAGAAGCTTGTATACATGTATATACACCATGGAATATCACTCTGGTAAAAGCAACTGCATTTGCAACAGCATGGATGGATCTAGAGAGTATTAGGCTAAGCAAAGTAAGTCATAAAGAGAGATGCCTGATGACTTGACTTACATGTAGAATCTAAAAACAAATGAACCAAACATAACTAAACAGAAACAGAATCATAGATACAAAAAACGAACAGTTGTTTGCCAGAGGAGGAGGGGTGCAGAAAGGAGAGAAATAGGTAAGAAGATTAAGGTACAAACTTCCATTTGCAAAATAATTGAGTCAGGGGTATGAAATGCACAATGACAGAAATATAGTCAATAGTTATGCTATACCTTTGTATGGTGACAGGTTGCATCTAGACTTATCATGGTGATCATTTTGAATGTTTAGAAATATTGAATTACTATGTGAATAACAGGAACTAACATAGTGTTGTTGGTTAATAATACTTCAAAAACAAAGAAACAAACTCATAGAAAAAGTTCAAGTTTTTGGCTATCAGAGGGAACCGGATAAAGACAGTTAAAAGATACAGATTTCCAGTTATAACATAAATGTATGTAATGTGTAACATGATAAATATAATTAACACTGCTATACACTATACATGAAAGTTAGTAAAAATAAATCCTATGTGAGTTTTCATCACAAAGATAATTTTTTTCTATTTATTCCATTATTTTATCTATATGAGATGATGGATGTTTACTAAACATATGTGGTAATTATTTCATGTTTTATGTAGGTCAAATCTTAATGCTTACACCTTAAACTTGTATTGTTATGTCAATAAAATCTCAATAAAACTTGGAGGAAAAGGAAGAAAATATTGGGATGGCAAAAAATATACACAAGAGAGATCAAATAAAGTTGGAGCTGAGATTTAGGGGGAGAGAGAATCATGAAGTTGGCGTACATCAATCTCTCAAGGAACTCCATTGCTAACACTAACAAGCGGGTACTCTTTCTACCCCCTTTTGATGTCTATGTCAGAAGCTTTCTCTATCTCCTTTATACTTTAATAAAACTTTATTAAAAACACACACACACACACACACACACACATCTCTCAAGGAGTCACTGCTGAAGCTCAGAACCCAGAAACCAAGCCAAAACTCAGAGTGGCACAAAACATTCCTCTTTCTACACACAAACTATCTCATCCATTTTTCTAAAGTGCAGAAATTTCTAGAAATTTAACAGGAAGATATTTTAGGTTGTTAGCAGAGATAGCAAAAGCTGAACAAAATTAAGGTAAAGTGTTTGACTTTGCATAGCCCCTCTTTACACTGACAGCCTCCTTTCCTTCTGTTGTTTTCACAAAGCTTTTTTCTTAATCTCACCCAGATTCCTAGTTTCTACTATTCTCCCGGAAAACAATATTTTCATGGACTTTCTCTTTTCCCTACCCCACCCTGATTCTGTCTCCACCACTATTTGAATGAAATTCTTATTATTAAATCTAATGCTTGGTTTTCATTCCTCGTCACTATCTCTAAAATATTTCAACTAAAGTTGAGTCTAACAAGCTATCTGTCTAATATTTACACAGAATGATGACCAATTCAAGATTGGAATTTAGGTTTTGAGTCCAATCCAGCATACTTTTCATTAAAGTGAACTTTTATTTTTCAACTGGGTTCATTCACAAGTGAGTTTGATACGTGGCTTTGCATATCAATACTGTATTCTCGTGAAAACCCGTGGACAGGAAGGCAGTGTGCCGATGTGTAAATTCAACTTAGTTATTGGAAGCCCAGCCTTCTGCCAAGGCAAGCACACTGGCTCTAGCTTAGCAGTCTTTATGAAAATGTCTATGGACTGCATGAAGGTGAATTTATAAACTAAAGTTTGCAAACCTGGGAACTACTACATTATGGTCCATAAATATATTACATGTAAAGACATAAAATTAGTAGCCAAAAAGTCAATTTATTAATTATTCTTTTGTATCAGAGAAAGGAATTAATAACCAGTTTAATACAACCATTTTTGCAACCAGTAAGGTCATTGTCTTTTAGGAGTTAATTTCTATTGGTGGTTATCTTTACAGCTCTAAAGTTTTTGCTCCAAAGTTCAATCACTTGAAAGTCTGACGAGCTTATCTCATGTTGCTAATAGAGTGGAAGTTTAACATGTAGGCACTCTAAACTTCAAAACAATCCTTTGCTTCTTCACAATTATCTTTGTTACAAACCAGAGGTCTGACTACTTATCTATTCTTTGTAATTAGCTTTCAATCTCTAGTCCTTTGTTTCATTTTGTTAATGTATTCTCCACTTCTAAGACTATTCTTCTCTAGATTCTTCTCAAAGTTATTATCACTGGTGTATTCACTACTCATTTCCTTGACTAGACGTCATTACGGCCTTCCTACCTGGACCTGACTGATTCAAGATTCACACATACACTTGATAAGCTACTTAGATGGCTCTGGAGTAATTTTTCTATTCATGAATCTATTTTTAAAGTGTATATTAATGTTCAATTTTGTTCTATGATCCATGCTAGCTGAAAGTAGAATATGAAAAATAAAACATAGGAACAATTCAAAAAAGATTATGATCTTGTGATAGGGACAGAATCATAAACAAATACATAAAACATAAGTGAGAAGTTCCATAATAGCAAATGAGACAAGATTACATATGAAGGAGTAGTCCATTCTGCAGGGTGTATCAGGAAGGGCTTCAGAGAAGAATTTATCTTTGAGCTGGACCTGAACAGATGTTAAGGAACAAACCACAGATTCATGTAGTTAGTTCTTAGACTTTTATGAATCTTGCTATTGATATTAAATACTTTGTGCGTGCAGGTGTATGCACGTGCTAAGCCACTTCAGTCATGTCCAGCTCTTTGCAACCATATGGACTGTAGCCAGCCAGGCTCCTCTGTCCATGGGATTCTCGGTGAGAACTCTGGAGTGGGTTGCCCTGCCCTCCTCCAGGGGATCTTCCTGACCCAAAGACTGAACCCAAATCTTCTGCGGCTCCTGCACTGCAGGCAGATATTTTTTTACCACTGAGTCACCAGGGAAGCCCATTAAGTATTTTAGACTGGCAGTAATATGATCAAACTAATGTATTTTAATCAAAGAGGAGAGAAATATGGATAGATTATTTACATTGGCATTGGTGGGTGGGATAGGTTGAAAGAGGCCCAGACTGTAGATACGCAGACTTGGTTAACTGTAAAGGAAAACAGTCCAGAATCTGCAAGTTAGAAATATATAGAAAGTAAGCTTTGGCGTAGCTTCCCTGAGGAAACTTTTCTACTTAGAGTTGTCTTATTTCAGTTACTGCTGCTACTACCTGTGGCTTCTCTGTTCTTCATTCCTTTCTCCAGACACAAAGACCTTTTCCCTTTTTCCTTCCTTCACAACAGCTGAGATAATATGCACCTTCCAAGGAGTCTTCACTAAATGTTAAGAAATGGTCTATGCCCAAATCAGTCAGCACATGTGTGCGCATGCTGTCACTTCAGTCATGTCGAACTCTTTGCCACCCCATGGGCTGCAACTCACCAGGCTCCTCTGTCCATGGAATCCTCCAGGCAAGAATACTAGAGTTGGTTGCCATTTCCTCCTCCAAGGGATCTTCCCAACCCAGGGATGGAAACTGCATCTGCTGCGTCTGCTACATTGCAGGCAGATTCTTTACCCACTGAGCCACCTGGGAAGCCCCAAAACAGCATACTCCTGGGCTTTGAGTTTTAGTCTACCTGCTGTCTTGAGATATCTTTATTAGCCCCAGAGGACAAAAACAAATTGATGATCCTTAGCCTGAACATTTTTTTCTCACTAACTCTTTTCTAATTAGAGGAATTCACTGAGAAGAGGCTCGTGAAGGAAAACACGGAGCATGAGAGAATATTTGTGGAGGAGGAAGGAACAACACTCAATCCCATTAAGGGGATTCTATAACCGAAACACCAGTGTTACTGTCGCTTGGGATTTGTGACGCTAGAAGCTCCAGAAGCCTCATGCTTCCCTGTAAGAATATTTCCCCCCACCCTCAGCTCTTTTCAGAAGATTAAATGTCCTATATGCTACCACTTCACATTGCTCATATGCACGGGTGATGAATTCCTAGGACAGTGTGGTCAGCGGTAGAATGAGGAAGGGGTTGGAGAGAGGGACATTGTTAATGAGGCTGCTTTAAAGGTTTGTGTGTGAGGTCAGTAAAATCCTAAGCTCCTGAACTGGGCTAGTGATAATGACAAAGGGAAAGAGAAGAGGGGAGGGAAAGAAGAAGAAAAGAGGGACTAGATGGATATAAGAATTTTATTAGGATTTATTGGTTAGCTGAGTTCTTGAGTGGGTAGAGAAGGAGAAGGCTGAGGAAGAAGAATAGAGCTGACTGCCTACAACACCTTTTTTATTCTTCCAAGATTTTATTTGAATCATTCCCAGAGACACCTCTCTAAGTTCTCTGCCTCAATCACTGGAGTTTTATACTCTGCTTCCCACATGAAAGTTCTGTGGACTTTAGGCATGGGAAAGTCTCTGAGAGCCCCATTCTTTCCTTTGACTGTTTCTAATTTCCCCAAGTCACAGTTTATTTAAAATTTTTCAGTTATTTCAGTATTCCTATTATTTTCACCAAATTTTATGAACAGAAATACCTACAACTAATTGAACACTAAGAATATTTAGCATGGAAATGACTATAGTGGCTTCTTAATTAATGTCTTTGATGAGGGTGTGCAAATGCCTAGAGGTTTCTGGAAGAAACTCTTTTTTCCCAACGACACTCATCCAGTTGCTGTTTTTCTAATGATACAGGCACAACTTCAGTTCAGATCTTTTGTAATTGTTCCCTCTACCCGGAATGTTCTTCCTTAAAACATCTACATGGCTCATTCCTTCATAATCTCCAAAGTCATCTTATGCCTGACCACTCTAGGCAAAATAGCAAAAGTTACTGCTCACCCTTCTGCCACTCCCAATCCTCATTTGTCCTGTTGTTTTTCTCCATAGTACTTATCATCATTTGGCATTCTTTATAGTTTCTTATCTGTTCATAATCAGTCTCTCCGACTGGAGTGCAAGCTCCACAAAGACAAGGATTTTGTTTTGTTCACTGCCTTACTTTTCCAGCACCAAGGACAGTGCCTGATACAGTGTAGATGGTTATTAAGCAAATGAATAAAGAATATATCTATATGAAGTCTGTCCCACTTTTGGACTTTCAGCCATGTGAGAAAATAACTGTCCTTAATGTGCGAGCCAGTCTGAGTCCGTTTCAGAATACACACTGGCTGATAAAATAAATGTATCCGCAATGGATATGGAAGATCATTATACTAGAAATAGGAAGATAGTGCTATTATCAAAACAAAGAGGAAAAAGAGATATACTACTTGATACATAAGTCATGTGTATGTATATATAAAAATTATTTATGTTGAGATGTATTTCTATATTCCACAACATACCACTTTCTATTTTTCTTGATCATTGTATTAAAAATGCATGATTAAGAATAATAAAAATATTATTTACATGTTCTCTCTCCAAAGACTAAGAAAGAATATACCATAAATGTAGAGGAAAGAATTTCATGTGAAGAAGCAGAAGCCAAGAGAAATTAATCAACCTAATGAATTTAACATGAGCAACATTAACAATTATTACTATCACTACCATTATTAGAGTTCCATTTTTAAGAACCTATGTTTTAACATCCACATTAGCTCCAATCATCACAGCAATACTGCAAGATGGATATCCGGGAGAGTTACATAGACTGTACTAATGGGAGTGGGAATAATTTTCTGACAAAATAATGATTTGTTATATTTGGACAGAATCCATGTTTCCTAGTCATTTACCTTCTGGGTTGCATTCTGTCTGCCTGTAACCCTTTGCTTTCTTCTACCCTCTGCTTGTATACTGAAGTAGCACAGAATGTCATTGTATCTTTGCTTATTGATTAAATGTATTTTGATTCTTTATGAGATGGTGATGAAAGGTATTAAGAATAGGCTAGAACAAACCTCAAAAGATAGGGTAGGGGCTTCCCTGGTGGCTCAGTGGATTAGAATCCTCCTGCCAATGCAGGAGACATGGGTTCGATCCCTGATCCAGGAAGATCTCACAAGCTGCAGAGCAACCAGCCCCAGGAGCCACAGCTAGTGAGCCTGCGCTCTAAACCTGGGAGCCGTGACCACTGATGCCCGTGCTCTGCAACAGAAGGCACTGCAGTGAGAAGCCTGCACGCCACAGCTAGAGAGCATCCCCACTTGCCGCCACTAGCGAGAGCTCACGTACAGCAACTAAGGCCCAGCACAGCCGAAAATAAGCCAGTAATTAAAACTTATGACCCAGCAATCCCACTCCTGGGCATACACACCGAGGAAACCAGAATAGAAAGAGACACATGTACCCCAATGTTCATCGCAGCACTGTTTATAATAGCCAGAACATGGAAACAACCTAGATGCCCATCAGCAGATGAATGGATAAGAAAGCTGTGGTACATATACACAATGGAGTATTACTCAGCCATTAAAAAGAATACATTTGAATCAGTTCTAAGGAGATGGATGGAGCTGGAACCGATTATACAGAGTGAAGTAAGCCAGAAAGAAAAACACGAATACAGTATACTAACGCATATATATGGAATATAGAAAGATAGGGATGATGACCCTGTAGGCGAGACAACAAAAGAGACTCAGATCTATAGAGTGAACTGTTGGACTCTGGGGGAGGGAGGGAGGGAGAGGGTGGGATGAGATGGGAGAATGGCATTGAAACATGTATACTATCATGTAAGAAACGAATCGCCAGTCAATGTCCGATGCAGGATGCAGGATGCTTTGCACTGGTGCAAAGAGAGGACCCAGAGGGATGGTATGGGGTGGGAGATGGGAGGGGATTCGTGTTTGGGAACGCATGTACACTCGTGGTGAATTAATGTCAATGTTTGGCAAAACCAATATAGTAATGTAAAGTAAACCAAAGTAAAAATAAAAATTTAAAAAAAAAAATACTTAAAGTATAGTGCGTTAGTTTCCTAGGGATACTGTAACAGGGCTTCCCGGGTGGCGCAGTAGTAAGGAATCCACCTGCCAGCGCAAGTGACATAAGAGACGTGGGTTCAGTCTCTGAGTCTGGAAGATCCTCTGGAGAAGGGAATGGCTACCCACTCCAGTATCCTTGCCTGGAGGACAGAGGAGCCTGGCGGGCTTCAGTCCATGGGGTCACACAAAGTCAGACATGACTGAAGCGCCTTAGCATACACACACTACATAATAAGATACCTAAAACTAGGTGACTTAAAAACAACAGAAAGGTTTTGCCTCATAGTCCCTGAAGATAGAAATCAAATGTGTCACAATCGAAGGTGCAAAATCAGTGTGCTGAGGGCCACGCTACCTGAAAGTGTAGGAGAGAATCCTTCCTTGTCTCTTCTTGGCTTTTGCTGGTGGCAGTCAGTCCTTGGCGTTCCTTACTTTTGCCATTCGTTGCTCCAGTCTCTATCTCTATCATCACATTGTTCTTTCCCTGCGTCTCTGTCCTCATGAGGTACTGGCCATCATCTCTGTATGTAAATGTGTCCAAATTTCCCTTTCTTATTATGGCACTACTCATATTGAATTAGGACTCATCCTATCAACCTTATCATAATTTGATTAAATGCGAAGACCTTATTTCCAAATAAGATCATATTCACAGATCCAGGGGTTGGAACTCTAGCATATCTTTTAGGAGGAACAAGATTCAAGCCCTACCAGGTTGGGAGCATCTGCATGGCATGATTGCCAATAATGGATTTGATACATCAGGCTCTTTCTCAGTTCTGATGCTTTTCCTGTATCGTCTCCTTTGTCTGCCTTCTTAGTGCCCACTCGTCGCTCGAGTGGTGCAGTTGAGAAGCTCACACCAGCACATGAGAGGCATTTTTTAAATTTTCAAGAGTCAGTTCCTAAAAACAGCAATGATTAAAAGCTAGATAATACAAACTCACTGTAAACTTGCAATTAATTAAAAATAAAATAGAGGCAATAAATTCTCAAAACTGATAATTTTCTAATTATGTTGCTACATTTGACCATTATCTGTGTTCTTTAGATTACTTGCATCTACTATTATCTGCATTTTGGAAACAAAATAATGGTGTTCACATCTCTTCCTGTGTCCACATTCAGTTACATCAACTTGGTCGTTTGAAATTGGCCACGCAGGAGCCTTTATAACACAGAAAGCTATTAACCATGCAAATCAGGGTCTATTTTCCGTGGAAGGACATCTGTTAGCCACTTACTGGATTTGACTAAGTCCTGCAATTCCCATAATTCCCTTAGGCCTTGTCTTCATTATCTAGACCAGCTTTCCATAGCTTTCATTTAAGTTAGACTCCTTTCTACCATCATTCTAACTTTCTTAATTCCTTTTCTATTCCTCATTTGTTATTGTGTGTATGATATACACCTAGGTGAGAGGTTCCTAGAATGTAGTAAATTTCTTCTAATCAGAGAATCTGGAAATAGATGATATAACAATGTATATTGTCCCATGGCATAAAAACCTAGTTGTCATGAGTCTCTGGGAATCCTTGAGTGACCTCAATGTGAGGAGCTGCATGACAGAAAGATGAGCTAACCATCCGGATTAGAACAATAGTGTCTTCTCTGAAAGGAAAGGTCAACACACATGAGGTATTTGGCTCTTACTGAACCCAGGTGATAATGTAGGGACTGCCATGAAAGTAAGCATTATTACTCCCCTCCTGGCAAGTATCTACTAAGTATCAACTTGTAGGCAGTCTCACATTTTGTTAGGGAACAATTCATTACAAACCAGACTTGGTTACCAAAATCCAGCCTCAGAATGTATGGTAACACACAAAGAACAATGGTCTTGTAAACAGAAGCACTAAGATACTAAAATCAACTCTCCATTGACAAAGTGGCCTTCAGAAATTTACTTAATCTCTTCACAGTTTGATCTCCTTCTCTCTTAAATGCAGGTATTCAGATAAACTGGAGAAGGCAATGGCAACCCACTCCAGTACTCTTGCCTGGAAAATTCCATGGATGGAGGAGCCTGGTGGGTTGCAGTCCATGGAGTCACTAAGAGTCAGACACAACTGAGCGACTTCACTTTCTCTTTTCACTTTCATGCATTGGAGAAGGAAATGGCAACCCTCTCCAGTGTTCTTGCCTGGAGAATCCCATGGACGGGGGAGCCTAGTGGGCTGCAAGCTATGGGGTCACACAGAGTAGGACATGACTGAAGCAACTTAGCAGGAGCAGCAGCAGCAACAAGATAAACCTCATGGGGTGGCAGAGTCACTGTTAACTTTGAATGAAGTTCTATGAATTAGTAAAAGGTGATCCACTCTGAGGTGATGGACTTCCTCTGGGTAGTGGCTTGACAAGGAGATGGCCCTTTTTTGTAGCAAAGTAGGTAATCTCTTCCTTCTGGTAGTAATAGTCAGGATAAGAGACTGGACTGTGCGGTGCTGTGCCTAGTTTCTCAGTCGTGTCTGACTCTTTGTGACTTTATGGCCTGTGGCCAACCAGGCTCCTCTCTCCATGGGGATTCTCTAGGCAAGAATACTGGAGTGGGTTGCCATACCCTCCTCCAGGGGATCTTCCCAACCCAGGGATCAAACCCAGAGCTCCCACATTGTAGGTGAATTCTTTATAGTCCGAGCCACCAGGGAAGCCCAAGAATACTGGAGTGAGTAGACTATCCATTCTCCAGGGGATTTTCCTGATGGAGGAATCGAACCAGGGTATCCTGCATTGCATCCCAGGCAGATTCTTTACCAGGTGAGCTACCAGAGAAGCCCCGGACACAAGACTGTTAACTCCAAATACAGGAAACAAACTGCACGGCAGTCATCATAGTCCTGTGGTTGAGGTTCAGGTTAAATAAGATCATATATTAACCTGAGCTTTGTCTGAAACGGAGAGCTGTCACATCCCTAGAAGCCCCTCCTCACCGTTGTCCCTCTCCTTCCTCCCCCACAGCAAGTACCAGGTAGGATTTTCTTTTTAAAAACTTTTCATTTGTCTATTTGGCTATTGTAGTTCACTTGCTAAGTCAAGTCCTACTCTTTGTGACCCCATGGACTGCACCAGACCAGGCCTCCTTGTCTTTCACCACCTCCCAGAGCTTGCTCAAACTCATGTCCATTGAATCAGTGATGTCATCCAACCATCTCATCATCTGCTGCCGGCTTCTCCTCCTGCTTTCAATCTTTCCCAGAATCAAGGCCTTTTCCAATGAGTCAGCTCTTCACATCAGATGGCCAAAGTATTAGAGCTTCAGCATCTGTCCTTCCAATGAATATTTAGGGTTGATTTCCTTTAGGATTGACTAGTAGGATCTCCTTTAAGTCCAAGAGACTCTCAGGAGTCTTCTCCAACACCACAGCTGAAAAGCATCAATTCTTCAGCACTCAGCTTTCTTTATAGTCCAACTCTCACATCCGTACATGATTACTGGAAAAACCATAGACTTGACTAGACGGACCTTTGTCAGTAGAGCAATGTCTCTGCTTTTCACCATGCTGTCCAGCTGTATCTGGCCGTGCTGGGTCTTAATTGAGGCGTGCAGGATCTTCTACTGTGGCATGTGGGATCTAGTCCCTGACCAGGGCTTGAACCGGGGCTCCCTGCATTAGGAACAAAGAATCTTAGCCACTAGACCACTAGGGAAATTCCTCAAGTAGGATTTTCAAGTCAGATTTCCCTGCTCTTGTAGACAGAAATGTCAGTTCTTTTCCTCCATAAAAGTCTCTGCCTCAGAACTTGAACTGAATAATTGAGAGTCATGTACCCTGCTCTCATGTAGGTTCCCCTGCCTCCCAAGGAATAGCTCCAAAGTTAGTTTTTCCTTTAAGGGATATCTCTGGTAGATGGAGAAGGAAATGGTAACCCACTCCAATACTCTTGCCTGGAAAATCCCATGGATGGAGGAGCATGGTAGGCTACAGTCCATGGGATCGCAAAGAGTCGGACTCGACTGAGCGACTTCACTTTCTTTCTTTCTGGTAGATGCTGGAATAGATTAAGTTCAAGTAGAATGAAATACTGACTACCTTTTTGCATGTGCCAATAAACCCAGTCAGTCCCAGACATAGGAAACAACCAAGTAAAACCATTTTTTTCCCCTTGTTTCTTAAATTATGTCAGTACCTGGCAGTTGTTTATGTTTAAATGGTCAACAGAAGGCAGGCAAGGCACCAGGGAACATGACAAGTGTTTAAAGGATGTGATTTACCACTCAGAGATATGTCAGTGATGTGGCATGAATTAAACACAAGAAGTCTTCCAGGAGAAAAGATTTCTTTAGAGAAGTAATTAATTGACCTGGCTTGAGTCTATTCTCTCCCAGAGAAGTTGTCAGTGAAGTGCTTCCAACACTGCCCTGACTGTAACTGTTATTCAAGTTCATGCTGCAAAGTCATTTTCACTTAAGAATTCTAGCATTCACCACTGAAAAATTCATAGGTTAGGCTTTTGTATTGCCACACACCTTGGAACTGATCCTCAGAATTAAGAAGCAATTACAACCAGCAATTACTTTAAACATTTGTTTTCAGAAATGAATTTTTCCCATACTTGACAGAATTGGCTCAGAGTTCTTTTTCAATTTAGCCTTTTTTAGCAGCATGAAAAACTGTTAAATGTTCAGGCATAAGCAAGTCATTAGTCCACATCTGAACTCTAGAGAGCTACTGGTTGTCATGGTAATGTGACTGCACATGTGAAGTTAGCACTGGCAACCTCACATTTTCATTAAAATATCATGCACATTTGCATGAACTCCTGCCCAGAGCATAGTTACTCTGTTTGATTCTTCCCCCACCTCCATTGTCCCATACTGATGCCAAAGGATTTCATATTTCAATGTCAAGCTTATTAGAATTCACTGCATTTATTATCGATCTGTCTCAAATGGAAGTTGAGTTGTATTGAAAGCTCAACATACAGGAACAGAGAGCTGACTATGTATACATACACACACACACACACACACACACACACACACATCTGTACAGTTAATCCTGCCAAATACTCTTCCCCTGAATGCCATTTTTTTAATGGTTTTAATTATTTCTTTATCTTGCCTCCTCCCACTCCTCCATACTAAAAAGTCTTCTTTCAAATTTCTCCATTGGGACTTGCAATGTTGCTATTACTCTCAAAGCTGTAGGTTTCTTTTCTGTTTCCAACCTCCCCATCCCCATACCTTCCTCCTAGGACCTCCAACATGATTCTTTTGGTTGGCTTAGGGCTATGCTCATACTTGGGCTTCCCTGGGGCCTTAGTGGTAAAGAACCTGTCTGCCGATGCAGGAGACACAGTTTCAATCTCTGGGTAAGGAAGGTTGCCTGGAAGAGGGCATGGCAACTCACTCCAGTATTCTTACCTGGAGCATCCAATGGATAGAGAAGTCTGCTGGGCCACAGTCCATGGAGTCACAGAGTCAGACATGCCTGAAGCAACTGAGCACACACGCATTCATCCATCTTATCATTTTGTTTATTCAATTGATAAATATTTGTTGCATGTATACTATATGGTAGATTCAAGATTCACAAGGGTAGCAATTAGTTGATAAGAGATACAAACTTTTACTGACTGTCCTGTTCTTGTCTAAATAGTCTGTGTATTTCAGACAAACTTCACGAAATTTTTTAGCACACAAATTATTTGGTACTTCTTGCTCCTATGATGTCATTATTTAAACATCCTTTTGTTGAATTTGAGTTTTGAATAAATAAAACAACCACTAGGAAGTGTCACAGCAGTATCAGTATGGTAATATGCCGATGATACTGGCTATTAAACATTCTATAATACAGATCTACTCCCTCTATTTTATGCACATACACACTAAAGCTCAGACTCCTTATCAATAATTGACAAGTTTCACTTTGGAGAAGCTCATAGAACTTCTGTAAGATTCACTCATTGTACTTCTGTTCGTAACTGTTCATCCTTTTACTCACACTTCTCCTGTCCTCCCATCCTAGATTCCCACTGACACCTAAAGACCACTTCATCTTTTAAACTTCTATTGAAGTATCACATCTTCTTTGAAGTATTTTATAACAGTAATAGGAAATAAAAATACTCTAAAAGGAAACAATAGCAGAATAACTGAGACAGAGGAACAGATAAGTAAGCTGGAAGATAGAATGGCGGAAATAACAGGTGAAGAGCAGAATAAAGGGAAAGGGAAGAAAAGAATTGAAGAAAGCCTCAGAGACCTTTGGGACAATATTAAATGCACCAACATTCGAGTTATAGGGGCCCCAGAGGTCCTGGAGGAAAAAGAAAAGAAGAAAGGCACTGAGAAAATTTTTGAATAAATTATAGTTGAAAATTTCCCCAACTTGGGAAAAGAAATAGTCAAGTCCAAGAAGCTCAGAGAGTCCCCTACCTAAGGAGAAACACATCGAGATACATATTAATCAAGGTAACAGAGATTAAGCACAAAGAAAAAATATTAAAGGCAGCAAGGGAAAAGCAACAAGTAACAAACAAGGGAAAACCCACACAATTAACAGTGGATCTTTCAGACGAAAGTCTACAGGCCACAGAAAGGAATGGCAGGATATACTTAAAGTACTGAAAGAGAAAAACCTACAACCATGATTACTATACCAGGCAAAGATCTCATTCTAAATTGACTGACAAATCAAAAGCTTTATGGACAAGTAGAAGTTAACAGAATTCAGCACCTCCAAACCAGCCTTGTAGCAAATGCTAAAGGAACTTACATAGCCAGTAAACACAAGAGAAAGGAAAGACCTACAAAAACAAACCCAAATCAATCAAGAAAATGCCAGTAGGAATATATGTATCAATAGTTACCTTTATTGTAAATGGATTAAATGCTCAAACCAGGACAGACCACATGTTGGGCCACAAATCAAGCCTCAGTAAACTTAAGACAATTGAAATTGTGTATCAGGTATCTTCTCTGATCACAACACTATGAGACTAGATATCAACTACAGGAAAAAAAAAAACAGCAAGAAACACAAACTCATGGAGATTAAACAATACATTACTAAAAAACAAAGAGATTACTGAAGAAATATGAAAAGAAATAAAAAGATTCCTAGAAACAAATGACAATGAAAATGTAACAACCCAAAACCTATGGGACTCAGCAAAAGCAGTTTAAGGAAGTTTATAGTGATATAATTATATCTCAAGGAGCAAGAGAAGCATTGGATAGACAGCTTAACTCTACATCTAAAGCAGCAGGAAAAAGAACAGAAAACCCCCAAAGTCAGCAGAAGGAAGGAGATCATAAAAATCAGAGTAGAGATAATTGAAAAAAAAAATGAAGGAAACAGTAGCAAAGATTAATAAAACAAAATGCTGGTTCTTTGAGAAGATAAACAAAATTAACAAACCACTAGTCAGACTCATCAAATCAATAAAATTAGAAATGAAAAAGGCTAGGTTACAACAGACAACACAGAAATACAAAGGATCATAAGAGAATATTATGAGCAGCTATATGCACTGAAGAACTGATGCTTTTGAATTGTGGTGTTGAAGAAGACTTTTGAGAGTCCCTTGGACTGCAAGGAGATCCAACCAGTTCATTCTAAAAGAGATCAGTCCTGGGTGTTCTTTGGAAGGAGTGATGCTAAAGCTGAAACTCCAGTACTTTGGCCACCTCATGCAAAGAGTTGACTCATTGGAAAAGACTCTGATGCTGGGAGGGATTGGGGGCAGGAGAAGAAGGGGACGACAGAGAATGAGATGGCTGGATGGTATCATGGACTCAATGGACATGAGTTTGAGTGAACTCCGGGAGTTGGTGATGGATGGGGAGCCCTGGTGTGCTGCAATTCATGGGGTCGCAAAGAGTTGGACACGACTGAGCAACTGAACTGAACTGAACTGAACTGAATATGCTAATAAAATGGGCAACCTAGAGGAAATGGACAGATACTTAAAAAAGGTCAATTTCTCAAGACTGAACCAGGAAGAAATAGAAATTATGAACATCTCAATTACAAACACTGAAATTGAAACAGTGATCAAAAATCTCCCCAAAAACAAAAACCCAGGGCCAGGTGGGTTCACAGGGAAATACTATCAAACATTTAGAAAAGAGCTAATACATATGTTTCTGAAACTCTTCCATAAAATTGCAGAGGAAGAACCACTTCCAAACTCATTCTATGAGGCCCAATCACCCTGATTCCAAAACCAGGAAAAGACAACACGAAAAAATAAAATTACAGGCCAATATCACTGATGAACACAGGTGCAAAAGTTTTCAACAAAATTCTAGCAAACAGAATCCAACAACACATTAAAAAACTCATCCACCATGATCAAGTTGGGTTTATTCCAGGGATGCAAGGATTCTTCAATATACGCAAATCAATCAACATGATACACCATATCAATAAATTGAAAGATAAAAACCATATGATCATCTCAATAGATACAGAAAAAACCTTCAACAAAATCCAGCATCCATTTATGATAAAAATGCTTCAAAAAATGGGCATAGAAGGAACCTACCTCAACGTAGTAAAGACCATATATGAAAAGCCCACAGGAAACATTATTCTCAATGGTGAAAAACTAAAAGCTTTCCCTCTAAGATCAGGAACAAGACAAGGGTGTCCATTCTCATCACTATTATTCAACAAGTTTTGAAAGTCCTAGCTATGGCAATTAGAGAAGAAAAAGAAATAAAAGGAATCCAGATTGGAAAAGAAGAAGTAAAACACTCACTGTTTGAAGATGGCATGATACTATACATAGAAAGAAAAGAAACTATCAGAAAATTACTAGAGCTAGTAAGAGAATTCAGCAAAGTCACGGGATACAAGGTCAATAAACAAAAATCACTCGCACTCCTATATACTAACAATGAAAAACCAGAAAGACAAATTAAGGAATCAATACCATTCACCATTGCAACAACAACAAAAAATATCTAGGAATAAACCTAACTAAGGAAACAAAAGACCTGTATATGGAAAACTATAAGACACTGATGAAAGTAATGAAAGATGTCATATACAGATGGAGAGATTTTCCGTGTTCCTGAGTAGGAAGAATAAATATTGTGAAAATGACTATACTTCCAAATGCAATCTATGGATTCAATGCAATCCCTATCAAATTACCAATGGTTTTTTCCCCATAGAATTAGAATAAAAAAATTCACAATTCATATGGAAACACAAAAGACCCTGAATAGCCAAAGCAGTCTTGAGAAAGAAGAATGGAACTGGAGAATTCGACCTTCCTGACTTCAGACTATTCTACAAAGCTACAATCATCAATACAATATGATAATGGCACAAAAACAGAAATATAGGCCAGTGGAACAAGATAGAGAACCCAGAGATAAACCCACACACCTATGGGTACCTTATTTTTGTCAAAGGAGGCAAGAATATACAATGGAGCAAAGACAGCCTCTTCAATAAATGGTCCTGGGAACACTGGACAGCTACATGCAAAAGAAATAAATTAGATCACTGCCTAACACTATACACAAAGCTAAACTCAAAATGGATAAAGGACATAAATGTAAGACCAGAAACTATTAAACTCTTAGAGGAGAACATAGGTAGAACACTCAATGATGTAAATCAAAACAAGACTTTCTATGATCCAACTCCTAGAGTAATGGAAATAAAAACAAAAATAAATAAGTGGGATCTAATTAAACTTAAAAACTTTTGAACAGTAAAGGAAACTACAAAGGTGAAAAGACAGTCCTCAGAGAGGGGGAGAGAAGATGGCGGAGGAATAGGACGAGGTGATTACTTTCTCCCTCACAAATTCCTCAAAAAAACATTTCAACGCTGAGCAAACTCCACAAAACAACTTCTGAATGCTGGCAGAGGACATCAAGCACCCAGAAAATCAGATCATTGCCTTCAAGAACAGGTAGGGAAAGAATATAAAGGACGAAAAAGGAGACAAAGGAGGTGGGGAGGGAGCTCCGTCCCGGGTAGGGAAGCCTGACCCAGGAAAGGAACTTTAAGAAGAGAGGTTTCCAAACACCAGGAAACACTCTCCCTGCCGAGTCTGTGGAGAGCCCTGGAAGCACAGAGGGCATCATAACAGGAACGATACATAATAATTAAAACCGACAGATTACAAGCCCAACAGTGACTTCCCCAGCGGAAAAGCATCACAGAAACCTGCACCCGCCACTTGCAAGTGGGG
>SJYQ01033942.1:128507-159595 GCA_006410935.1 Redunca redunca
TTTTTTTTTTTTCTCCCTGCAGGATGAGGCCCTCGCTTTCCAGGCTTCCTTCCATGCGCTGCCTGTGCCCAGATCCTCTGATGGTGGTGGGAAGTTCCTGGAAGGTGCTCTAGGGAGGATGCACCCACAGCAATACTCCACAGGAGACCATTCCATTTAGCTGCTTTCTCCATCCTTACCATTTGCTGTGTGAAACATTTCCCGTGTTCTTGTCCTCAGGCCTCCGTGTGTCCTGAAGTCTCTCCTGCCTGTTGGCAGGAGCAGACACGAAAACAGGCTGCGGGCCCCTGCATCGATTCTTCTGATGAGTATTGCTGGAGACTTGCTGTGTGCCAGGCACTCCTCGGTGTTTAGGCTACAGCAGTGAATAGAACGGAGACATCATCTCAACCCCTGGGGAACTTTCACCTTGGGGGCAGTGGGACCAAACACGGTGACAGGTAGTGAAAAGACGTAGTGTGAGAAGGGGCTGAGTGCAGAGGAGAGAGGGGCGCCCCCGAGGGGTCAGGAGTCAGGGAGGGCCAGTTACAGTAAGCAGAAGGGCTGGTGCCTGCGAGATGCAGGTTGAGCAGGTTTGAGCCAAGACCCAGAGCAGGAGCAACTCCAGCCTCAGAGTGTCTGACCTGTTGGGTTCGCTCTCTGTGCCTTGATTTCCTTTGCTATTGAGCCTGTTTTCTTTCTGGGAATCTGGCCTCTGGTCTGTCAGTGGTGGAGTTTCCTTTATCCTGTGGCAAGGTCAGGTCTTTCCTTCTTTTTTAAAAAAATTATTTATTTTTAATTGAAGGATAATTGCTTTACCGTACTGCATTGGTTTCTACTGAACAGCAACGTGAATCATCCTTGGGTTTGTTTACCCATGTCCCCCTCCTGTTTGAACGTCCCTCCACCTCTCTCCCCATCACACCCCTCTAGGTTGTTAGGGAGCTGCTTTGAGTTTCCTGAGTCATACAGCAAATTTCCATTGGCTGTATATTTTACATATGGTAATGTATGTTTCCAGGTTACTCTCTCCATACCCCACCCTCTCCTTCTTCTCCCCCAGCTGTGCCCACAAGTCTGTTCTCGATGTCTGTGTCTCCATTGCTGCTCTGCAAATGTCAGTACCATCTTTCTAGGTTCCATAAATTTGTGTTAGTATTTGATATTGTTTTTCTTTTTCTCAGGCCTTTCATTCTTGTTCCTCAAGGAGTCCTGGGTGAGGAGTGTTCTTCTCCTGGTTAACACAGAATGCACGCTCCCAGTTCACCCTCTCCCGCCTCGGGCTGGGGACCACGCTAGGTGCTGCAGGTTAATTTGTTGCTTGACTTTGTGGCCTGTGCTCATGCCACAGCCTTCGTGGTGTGATTTCTGAGCTGGTCTCTGCAGGGCTGGCTGAACTGGGTGAACATCCCCGTCCACTGTCAGGCTCACCACTCAATTACACAGCTCCTTTGTAGAGTGCTCTCCACACACATCACATTTAATGAGAAGTCCCGCTGGGCCCTGTGCACCTGCTCCTGTATGGAGTTTCCACTGGGATATTGTCTCTGTGAGTTGCTGTGGGTGGGGAGGCTTGTGGTTTTCTCATCTGCAGGAAATAGGAGGTTAGAGGCCTGCCTGTCCCCAGGTTTCGGAGAGGTTGTTCTTGGCAGTGGGGTTGTGTTGAAGCACTGTGATCTGTGATATTTGTAGGAAGTAAAGCGGACATGTGATTTCATTGCCTGCAGCTCCTTTAGGGAGTTCTGAAGCAAGAGCATCGGCTGCTTTTCATAGTAATTACTGGCATTCATGAGGGTTCCTTAGATGCCTTGTTGGGGTGTGGTGTGTGCTGTGCTGCCAATGTGTTTCTGGATAAAAAAACCAGAATGTGGACATGGCTGCAGAGGAAAGGTCATTTTAAAGACTTCTGACTCAGGAGCCACCATTCAAGGTTTCTTCATCTCCGCATCAGGGGCTCATCCAGAAAGGAAGCGTGTCCCCTCCTGAAGGGCGCTGCTCCAGAAGGGGGGCACACTTCAGATGAGTCACCCTGTGGGAGCTTTAGAAGTAAAGGCCTGTGTTTCAGCGGCACCTGTAAATGAATGCTGACTCCTGTGTGCGAAGATGCGTGACCATCCTGGATGCTGGTGTTGGCCTGGTGTGGGAGGCCTTGGAGTCATTGCCCTGGCCCTTCCTACCTCAGGGGCTGCCCCACTGACCTAGATTGTGAGCTCTTGCGCTGTGACCCTCAGGGCTTGTCGCCTTTCTCGGTTCCCTCCTCACACTCTCCCACTCCATTCCCCTGCACGGTAAGTGATGCACCTGTTTTCCTTCCTGTCTCACTTCTGGTGACTACTGATGTGTCCCTGGGTCTGGAATATGCCATTTTTTGTCAAATGTAAGATGCTCTTATTTGTAAAACCACTATCTTCTGTACCACTAGGAAAGAAAAAAGTTTCCGTTGAACTGTGACATGGTGGTTTCTTATCAGTTAGCATTTTTATTTTCTACTTATTTAAAGAGCTCTTTTAGACTTGGACGTTGATTTTTCCATTTATCACTCTTGTGCATGGATAAAAAGGAAAATATATGTGAAGCACATCTTCCCTTGCCTGCTGTTTGCCTCAGAGATGTTTGTGTCTGTTTATCTGAGGCAAGAGTCTTCTTCCTCTGCACCTCCACGCCCTGGTGGATGCAGTGTCTCCTGAGGGCCCTGGGCTCTCACCGTCGCTTGGCATCATGTAGAGTTGGCCAACTTTTGACTCTTCTGGGAATTTTATCTAACTTCCCACTTCACCCTCCACTTCTGTCCCACTTGATTTTGTGTCTGGAGATTACATTGCTTTAGTATTGCTTCTGAAATTGCCTTCCAAGGCACTGACCTGCGTCCTGCAGACTCTGCTGTGGGTGAGTCTTGTGCTTGAGCAAGTGCTGGTCATGATGGTGTGTTACGGCCCAGGCCACGATAGTTCTTTAGCTACAAGAACTATCCCTGTTCTAAAGATGAGGAAACTGCGGGTCAGGGAGGTTTGGTGTATCAGTAAAAGTCGTTAAGCTGAAAGAGGTAGAAAGCTATAGAGGCAGACATAAGATGTCGATCACTGTGGGGTACACCTCAATTTCATGTCAGACTGTGGAAATAAAGTGCATCTAAGAATTCATGATTAGAGCCTTTCTTTTTCTCCTGTGTCAGTTCCCTTCTCCTGTGAGATCCCAGCTCCAGGCCCTGACCTTAATGAGGGGAAATGGTAGCCTCATCAAAATGTGTTCATTTGCATCTGTTCCCTCCCAGTCCCCAGAATCCTTGTAAACGGAAGGACTTCCTGCTTGTTGTTTTTGAGAGATGCACAGTTGATGAGCACCTTCGAAAGGCTTTGAGCATTTCTGGCCACGAGGCACCCTGTTGAGTGCTGGGGTCTGCAGACGTGAACAGGGTGTTCTGCCACCCTTTAAGAAGTTCACAGTTGCTCACCAAAATACCTAGAGAAAGACCTAAGAAATAATAATTAGGGGTAAGTTGAATAGGGACTGGATAGTAGATGAAATTTAAGCCATCGTTATTAATTTTATTTAGTGGCAGTAATGGCCTTGTGGTTATGTTTTTTGAAAATCCTTACCTTTTATATATATAAACTGAAGTATTTATGGACATAGTGACACCACCACTGTTGAAAAATTGTGAGGGAACAAGATTGAGTGTGCTGTTGATGACTGACGGGCACCCGGGGTTCATAATACTACTTTATTTTTGCCTACTTAGAAAATTTTATTTAAAAAGTTAAAAAATTTTATAGGTGTAACTTAATTAGCAAACCAGCAGAAAACTAGTATTTTAAAAAAAGGAAATTAAGACTTTGTTATACAGTCAGTGAAAGGTTTCTACTCCCAGTTTCCAGTAGCTGTGTGGGGTGTGTGTGTGGGGGGGCGGGGGGCGGGGTGAGCTTCCCCTCCACAACCAGTCAGTGCCNTGTGTGTGTGGGGGGGCGGGGGGCGGGGTGAGCTTCCCCTCCACAACCAGTCAGTGCCCAGACACCAGCTGAATGTCCAGCCATTCAGCCCAGTCCTGACTCTGTCTACCTGGAAATGCATCAGGTCCTATAGGCAAGGCCACGGTCCTACAGACTCCCCACCCCCCACACTGCCCTCCTTTGGATGCCAGTTGCAAACCCAAATTGTCACCTGTGTTTCTGACCAACATGCTATAAATCAGAGGTTCCCATGAACCGCTTCTTGGGTTCAGTTAATTAGCTAGAGTAGAAAACCCATTTATTTACTAGATTACTGAATTGTTACAAACGATATTCAAGGATACAAGTTAAGTCCGGTGAAGAGACACACAGCAGTGGCTGGAAGGTCCCAGACAAAGGTGCTTCTCCTCCTGGTGCTTGGGGCCCAGCCTGGTGGCTCGTGGACGTGTTCCGCTCCCCAGCCTGCAGGCTCTGCAGACTCCGTCCTTTTGGGTTTCTGGAGGCTTCACTCCATAGACACTATTGATCAAGTTATTGGCTACTGGTGATTGAGTCAAACTCCAGCCCCTCTCCCTCGAGGAAATCACCGGATGGGATTGAAGGTTGCACCCCTCTATTCATGGCTGGTTCCCTTGCAACCAGCCCCCATCTGCAGGCGCTTCCAAAGGCTTCCTCACTGACATCAGCCCAGCAGTGGTGGAAAGGAGCTTGTCATGAGTAACAGGATACTCACTTCACCTTGTGGATCAGAGGACAAGAGACCAAGTGGAACAAAAGATGCTTCAGTGGCTCTTAGTGCTCAGAAAACCCCAAGGGTTTGGGGAACCGTGAGTCAGAAATAAGGCCAAAGACAAAATGTATATGAGAAATATGTTTTGGTCATCTGAATGACCAAAATATATTTCTCATCAATTACAAAAACATAGTCAGTTAAAACGTACATAAGCCTCTATATCTTTCTGTAGTTTAGCAATATCCAGCGATGATTCTTTTTAAAAGGATGCTTCAGAGGTCACCTAAGATCCTGAATTGTCTACCTATATCACCAGGAAACTATTCTTATGCTTGGTACTGTTTCTTCTCTAAGAATTACCTAAATTCTCTGGAAGTTGCTACTTTTTGTGAACCTTTTGATGGTAGAGTAGCAATTTAGGTAGTTTGGGAGATTGCTTACTTTGGGCCAGGTTGCTCAGTGGCCCAGAGACGCTGTCGCTCAGCAGCGTCTGGCGTGGATGTCTTACGACGCTGCCAACCCCTTCTTGTGCGACAGTCACCGGAGGGCAGAACGTGCCTATACGTCACTTCGCAAAGGCAGTTTGCCTGCTGTCACAGGTGATCCACGTGAGCTGTGGCTGCTTTGGGAAGCCACGGTGGGAGACCTTTAATAAATATATATAGTATTCCTTTTGTTTCCCCCACAGGATATTATTGTGAAAGCCTCATGCTTTTCATTGTACTTGTTGTATATGAGAGATTTTTGACAACTATACGATGGTGCGTATTTTCTGTGAAGTATAATTCCTGGTGCTGCACATTTGTGTTAGGACTGGCCGGGAAGCCTGAAGCGTTTTGAGCCGCGGGTCATCAGCCTTTCCTCCCCGGCTGCTTGCAGGCCTCCTGCCCTCACACAGGCGGTGTTCTGTGGATCCCGAGGTTATTAACTTGCCCCAGCAGTCATGACGTAGCATGGCTGGGGCTGGACTGTTAATATTCCTGAAGCTGCCCAAGGTTTGGCTCTAGCTGGTCGGCTGCAGTCGTGCTGGTCCCAGAGCCGCAGTCCCGAGTCCCCAGTGGCTTACAAATGGCAGGTTTCTGTCTCGAGGCTGCAAAGCTGCTGCTTCAGCCTGGAAGGTGCTGACTGCCTGGGCTGGTGATCACTCCTTGACCTTTACATCTCAAAGTGCTGATTTCAGGAGCCAGCCCAGGCTATTCTTGGGTGGTCTGAGTTCCGGGCCTCAGGCTGGGCATCAGGAAGAAGGCATAGCTTGGCTATCCAGACCTCATGGACAAGCCTGCGGAGGCAGGTGAGGCCCATGTGGCCTCCCTGTGCAGAGGCTGTTGAGGCTTGTCTTCTGTCTGCGCTCGCTGACTTAGGAGGCCCGCCATTAGTCTGCATCAAGAAGCTGTTACTTGGGCTTCTCTTGTTTTCCAAAGAAGTGGAATGTAGGTAAGTATCCCCTCCATGGGCATGACTCTGACTTGGCATGCAAGTGTTTATACTTAGATAGAGTTTTCAGCTTAAAGAGTTTTTCTGCCTTACTGGTGGGGAATGCATGGTGGCATATTGCCCCAGAGGGATTTTCTGATTCCTGTTGGCCTGATACTCTTTCCTGCTATCCCAGGGGTGTTTGAAAGCCAAGCTTTCCTAGTCCTGGGAGAGTTTAGCTGAGGCTTCTGTGGGGAGGGGGGCTGCTGTGTGTGGGGGTCTGGACTGCCTGTGGGATGAATCTGGTGCCCCAGGCCTCCACGTGCTGGGCTGGAGCGGGTGGCTCTGCCCACTTGGCTGGCCGAGTTCCTGTGCCAGTGTCCAGGTCTCTGTGGGTAGCTGGGCAGCTCGACACACTTACACTGGGTGATTGGAGAGCATCCAGCTCATCCTGGCTCAGGCCAGGGGTTTGGGGGGAGTCTGCAGGGAAGAGCCCCGGGCGATGCTGCCGTCAAGCTCCTGGCTGGGCGGGTGGCTGACCTGAGCTGCAGCGCTGGGAGGACCCACAGGATGTGTTGCCCAGGGGCCACTGCCTGGGTTTGAATTCTGGCTTCTCTAGTTGGTTCTGTAAACTCAGGCAAGATACTCAGCCCCTCTGTACTCCGTTTCCGCATGTGCCATCTTTCCTTGTTCAATTAGAGCGGGCCCTGGTAGCCACATCCTAAACGTGGATATAAAGTCTCCTGGTGTCAGGGTGGGAGGAGCTCGTGCCCTTTGCTGGCTGGGCCATCCGCTGGTTGGCATCACCAGCCCCAGGCATCTGTGCCCACTGAGCCAGGCTACCCCCCGCCTCCCCCCCACACACACCGTGTTTAAGCTGAGAGCCTCCTTTCCAGGAAGCACCTCCGCCTGCATGGACCTTGTCTAGGGCCTTCTCCCTGGAAGGGAGGTGAGGACAGAGGTCTGCAGCCCTTGCCCCTCTAGTGAGGAAACGGCCCCAGAGAGGGTGGCTGGAGTGCCTGGTGGGCCCCAAGTCTGCGGAGGGAGAGGCAGGAAGCTGTGGGCCAGAACTTTCCCACCCCCCACCTCCACCAGGACACTGTTTCCCAATTTTATCCCTTAGTCTCATGTCTTTGAAAATTATACAAGGATGTGGCTTTTAATTACGTGACTGTATAATTAATTTTTAAAAACTCTTAATTGGCAATTGTTTTTTTCTATATCTTGAGCTGTTATTATCTGAATACAGCATGTTATTTGAAAACTTTCCCACAAGGTTTTAATTAGTAAGCATTCCTGTAGTCTCATTAGTTCAGTTTCTGACTTGCTTTTGAAACTGTAGGTGAGTGACAAGTGGCGACGAGTCAATAATCACAGCAGAGACCCCTGTGAGGGCAGGACTAGTTCTGTTGATTAGAACAGCGTGCATGTGGCTTCTCTGATGCCTCTCGTTAAGGTACCTTAGAACTAGACTGCAGATTAATAGATATGCTGTGTGATGATTTCAAGACGAATAATCCACCTGGAAACGTGAACTTCGGTTATGGTAATCGAAGGAGGCTTGCTGTGACGTCAGACCTGGGTTCGAATCCTGCTGGTACTGCCTATTACCCTTCCTGTGTTTGTCTGTGGGGAGGGAGCTGATGGAAATGAGTGAGTTGGTGGGCACGATGCTGGTGCAGAGTAATGAGGGTTCCTTTAATTTCACTGGCATGTATACTCACTGTTCTTTTTCACAGATGCTTCAGGGGCCACTCTGGGCTCCTCTGGGGGTGGGGCGGGGGGCCTTGCTGGGAGCAGACACCCAGGTGGAGGGTAGCTTCATGGTGTGAATTGGTGACTAGGATATGAATCAGGGTGGAGCCCCGGGAAGACGCTCTCTGCCTTCTGCGTCTGTCTCCCTCTCGGGCTTGTGGACTCGCTGTGGACCTGGCATGCTTCATTTTTGCTCAGGTTGAAGTTCTGGTGCTGAGTGGGGCTGGATATGTCACATTTGGATCACATTTTAAGACAAAGATTGTGATTGGCCAAAGTGTGATATACGTTCCTAGGGGCTCAGGAGCAAAGCAGACCGAACAGAGTAATGGGCGTGATGCAGGAGCTGATGGGAGGGCATTTCATGCGTGTCTGGCTTCAAGTCCTGCGTTTTCTGTCCATAGATGTTCTGGCGGCCAGCTCCTCCTGAGGCTTCGTAGCTGACCCTCCTTGTGGGGTCCCCTTGCTCCATGCCCCACCCCTCAGTGTGAGCTGGGGGATGGTCTGGCTCTGATAGCTTCTGTATTTCCTGTGTTACTTAATTATTCCAGGAAAGGAGTGTTGGAGCTGTAAGAAGGAAGGTGTAGTTTTAGGTCTGTACACGTAGACACAGTGGACGAAACCTAGAAACCTAGCCGTTGCCCAAGCTGACAGCCAGGAAACCACATACACAAATCACATTTAAACTACTAATTAGGGAGCCAGGATGGGGAGCCGAGAGCCAGGCTAAGAGGTGACTGAAGGTCACTGGCAACCCTCTGATGCTTGCAGCACATTAAAATGTTTTGAGATGTAAGATCCCAGTTTAAGACACTGCTCTTTGCTTGAAAAAGCTCTTAGCTGTTAAATGATACCCAGAGAACATAGACGAAGGTGGTCGGCATTCAGCTTGGGGTTTCTTCTGAGTGATGGCTGGGGGTGTGCTGCGTGTTTGCTTGGTGTCTCTGGGATGATTGGGAGCAGCTGTAACGGCATGTGCTTGAAGATCCCCATGGCATCTCTTGGCCCTTCCCCTGTGCAGGGCCCCGCTGCCCCATCCTCTGATCCGTCTGTGACAGAGGGAAGCAGTGCCTGAGACAAACGGAGACGAGCCGGAGCCGTGGTGGGCCTGATCTGCTCGACCAGCCCTTGAATACTGGGCCGCGTGTGTGTGGAGTGGAGGGTCTGTATCTCCAGGATCCTGCTGATCAAGCAGAGAATGGGGCTTACAGCCCCGCACCTTCCCGTGTCCCTCACCAGGTGCCACTGTTGACACCGGAACTCCCCAGCCAGCTGCACACTTGCGTCCAGTAGACCAGCGGTCACCAAACTTTTTGACACCAAGGACCAGTTTTGTGGAAGACAGCTTTTCTACAGACCAGGGGGATGCTAGCAGTGGGGAGCAGCTGTAAATACAGGTGAAGCTTCTCTCATTTGCCCACTGCTGTGTGGCCCAGTTAGTTCCTCACAGACCAGGGAGCAGTGCTAGTCTGTGTCCTGGGATCTGAGGGATGCCTGTGGCAAACTGAGCATCCTGAGGGCCAGCACCTGCTCAGCTCCTCCCCTTCCAGCCCTCCTTCCTTACAGAGATTCATCCGTAGCCATTTTGTACCAGCCCAAGGGAGGCCACAGGGAGTGAGGCAAATGAGGGTCTGAGGACATGCATTCTGGGTGGGACTAGGGTTGGGGGCCACCAAAGCAGTGTCAGCTCTACGGGGAGCTCCACAGAAGCTCATCAGAAAGGACTGGAGAGGGCACATCTGGGGGAGAACTAACATCTAGAAGGGTGTGCTGGAGGACTGTCCAGGCACGGAGAACGTCATGTGCAAAGGTCCCGGGGCCAGGTGAACTCGATGTGCTTGTACAGTGCAAAGCAGAAGGGTCAGCAGATGGAAGTGTGGACAGGGGCCCACAAGGTCAGAGAGTGCTCAGGGCATGGTTGCATTCAGGGATTTATCTGTGCCAGTCACCATATTCCCTGCATGTGGCCTGGCACCCAGCGCACTGTAGGGGCTGTGGTTGGTATTTTGTCAGCTTTAAGATGAGACTGAAACTAGTGGAGTCCTGGTGATGACAAGGGCCTTGAGCTCGGGCTCAGTGAAGGGTCTACTGCCCTGTGTGAGATAGCCTGGCCCCTGCTTCCCTCTCCCTGGACTTTGCTTCCTCTAGGTGACCCAGCCTGGGCTTAGCAAGTCACTGTGCCTCTTTCACGCAAGTGAAAGCTTGCTCTTTGGTAGCATCTGTTGAAACGCATCATGCAACCTGTGAAGGGTTTGAAGCTGACCTCCTAAGTTCAGGGAGGAGCTTGGGCGCCCCAGATATGTGCTAGTGACTTTGTGGGTTGTAGAGAACCAGTGATAGGATTTATTCCAGGGCTTGGTGTTCTGAGGATGCGATGGAAGACAAAATTATGTCCTCAGTTATTTGGGGAGTTTGGAGGCACTGATGGCATCTGGGATCATTGGAACAAAACTCCAGTGAGAGTGGGTGCGTGTCACTGCCCTGCGTCAGCGGCGGTTATTCTCCCAGTGCGTTGGCGGTGGTAGTGGGGGGCAGAAGGCGCAAATCACGGGGAAGGTAGGGGGGCAGCAGAGGAGGCATAGGAGCGGGAAGACTCTGCAGCAGGACAACTCACCCGATGGACATTGGGCTTTCGGTCTCTTACATTTTTGGGGGGTTTTCTTATTGGTCAGGGAGGAAAAAGAGTTGTGAAATGAGCAGGTTTCTTTGTGTGCTAAGAGGTTTATTTTCCTTTCACCCTTGTTCCTCCTCCTTTGTTTCACCCCTGCACAGAACACACTTTTGCAGAAATGAAGACTCAGTTGTAGCCTGGCTCACTGGGCAGGATCTCTAGGAGAGGTTCATAGCTTGTCATTAGTAAAGGCTGTTTGGCACACAGCTGTCTTCCCAGCTAAGTGTCTGCCCCTGCAGTGCCTGGTGGAGCTGGAGCCTGGTTCGCTGGATCCTGTCTCAGCTCTCCTTCCTGCTGTGTCTGCACATAGCTGTCTTTTCAAGGCTCTGTCACCTCATCTGTGAGGTGGAGACAGAAGGCTTTCGGGGCTGTTACAAGGGTTAGATGAGGTGTTGCCTCTCAGTAGAAAGTGTGCCCATCAGTAGAAAGTGTTCTGTACATTGTGTGGGGGCTCTGGATGTGTGTGTGTGTGTGTGTCTTTCTGTGTGTGTGTGCTTGCCCCTTAATTCAGCTGCTGGAAAGTCATTTTATGTCTGCAGCTACACACACATAGACTTGTGCACACACATGCAAACATTTGCGTGCATCTTTCCTTCTTCCTGGCCAAAAAAGGTGTACCTGGCACACTTCATTTGAAATGTGAAGTTGTTTTGTGGAGCTCAGCACATTTCCTTCCATCTCAGGAGCAAGGTGTTTCACCTGTGAAGGTGCTGGCGGAGGTGGAGGTGGGGTTATGTGCTGGGCCCTGAGCAGGCTGCTTTGAACCCAGCACACCCTGCCCTGGGGAGCAGGGACCCGCCGGTTGGAGCATGCTTAGTGTTCATATTCTAAGAACCTTCTCATCTTGTGACCAATCCTAACTACTGAATCTCACAAATGAAGAATCCGCAGGGTGGAGGGGTTTGCTTCTAGATTGCACTTGACTTGTTGCATTAAAGGGACATCTCAAGGATTGTTGTTTACAATAAAAATAATGATCAGAATATATGGCAATGACTTGTTTGGAGCTTAAAGGAAATGCAACCTCCTTCCTGGACTGAATGAATACCAGGAGTGGCCTGAGGTTTTCAGTAGTTGAGCAGTCTTGGATTTCATTTTCCTATCTTAGTTTAATCTGGGTGGGGTTGGTTTGTTTTCACTGTTGTTTTGAGGGAGGAGGTATGATCCTATGTGTGAGGGTCAGTGACCATGTGGATGTAATTCTCAAGGAAAACTCTGATCAAGTACCAGCTGATCGAAAGCATCAGGAACTTTTTCACGATTGGAGGACACAGATTGTCAGCCACTCGGGGGAAATGAAAAAAGCCGTGCCTTCCAGTCTGCTGTGGATTTGGTGGGTGATACTCAGCGCCCTGTGCAACACCCTGACTATCCCCCACGGCCCTGCGTGTGCCCATTTGAGTGAGGGCAGAGGCTCTCCATCAGGGACCTTTGCCCGGGAGCTGAGACCCTCGGGGAGCATCAGGTGGTGCAGGCTGGGACACAGGAGTTGGGGGGTGCCCATGCTTCTGAGGTTCCTGGACTTGGGCTGATTCCTCTGTTGGGGAATGATAAACTGCGTGGAGTTTACAGATGCTGGAAGTGGGCTCTCCAGGAGGGGGTTGATGTTTTGTGTCTGTTTTCTTAACTTCTCTACAGTTATGTGTATCTAACACATTTGTAGAAAGCTTTGAGGCTTATCTGATTATTTTCTTTAAAAGCCCTGCTCAGTTTTTCAGTGTGCAAAGAGAGGCCAGTGAGCTGTTTCAGGTAGAATTTTGACAGAGAATCACCCCGGGTCTCAGGGTTTCATAGGTTTGGAAACTCAATGTTATTAGTTCACCCAGGAGGTTATCCACCAAAGTCTGGGGTTTCCATAAACCAGAGGTGTAAACTGTGGGTAAATAAGGACAGCAATTCATGAATTACTAATGAGGCCGAGCCTGGGTGAGAAGGGACATGTGCTGGGTGACAACTGTGTTCTCGTAGGTGAGCCCCCTCCCTCTGTGGAAGTTTGAGGAATCGGCCTTCACCCTTCTGGGGATGTTTCTATGCATGGAATCAATACCCTTTCCCTAGGGTGCTGAAGAGATTCATTTTTCAAAAAACTCAGTGTGCAGTGTATTAAACTGTTGTCTCAGCGCCAAGTCCTTGTAGACTCTGCTCTGTGCCACCAGAGCGAGGACTCTGCACAGCACCTTTGTGCCCCTGGGGAGGCGTGCTCCAGGGGCAGTAGAATGGGAGCAGAGAAGGGGCTCCCTGCTCCAGAGCAGCCCCATGAGCCCGTCTCTGTTTCTGCTGCCATGAAGACTCTGGTGTGTCCTTTCCCAGCATGGACAGAAACGGCCTCACTGCTCCCCACCCATCCTAGATACCCATCACCAGCTGAGCAGCCCCCTTGCTCAGGGGTGGCCTCAGGCCCCTTCCTTGCGAGTTTGTAAGGCTCACTAATTCCGCTTCTTCCCTGGTTCCCGTCATCCCGGGTGATGGCTCCTGTCTCCACTTGCCGCCTGACTGATGCCTTAGTGTTTTCTTTGTGCCCTGTCAGTTACCTGGTCAGCAACCTGATAAAGCCTCTATTTAAAAGCTTGTCCATTACCTGAATTCTAGAAATTGGATCCTGACTGTTGCACCTGACTTTCTTCTCAACATTCTTCAGTCAACAGAACTGATCCCCCACCAAAATGTATTTTGCTGAATTATATCATAACCTATTTTACATGCCTTGGGTTTTTTGCTTCAGTTTCTCAGTGAATCTGCGACACTGTCTTCTCATCAGTAGGTTTGTAGATCGTCGCCAGTGAGAGTGAGCGATTTCCTGGAAAGATGGCCACAGATGGCTCGTGTCATTCATCCTTTGGTTCTTTTTGGCTTTATTTTGGGAGGGTGACATTTTACAACCTTACCTCCAAATTCTGTGTCCATTACACAAGAGCTCTGAAATTTCCTTCCACGTTTAGATGATGGCTGTTGTGTACTTAAGCTATGTATACTTTTGAAAAGATTCGAGGCACCTTATCTGAAAAAGCATATTATGTGTAAACAGATTTGCTGAAGAGTTTAAAAATTTGAGGCCATATGATGGGGGGAGGGGGAGGGCAGGGAGAAGGAGAAGAGGATGAAGAAAGAGGTGTGAAGGGTGCCTGCTCCGAGTTTCATCCCCCAGCGAGTCCTGGGGGTGTTCCCATCTGTGTGATTCTGCTCTTCAGTGTAACCCTATGTAATCCCTGTGGGGGTTGTCATCCCCATTGACAGAGCCCCAGCCCCAAAGAACTGCCAAGTAGAGCTCCAGTGTGCGAGCTTCTCAGCAGGTCTGAGTCTTGGTAGCCGAAGCAAATGGAAACCGTGGTGGGTTGCATAGCTCTCATTTTCTAATAAAATGAAGCATTTCTTATGGAAAATTGACAGGTTCTCAGCACACAGACTTGATAAGACTCTCATAGACTTCAAAAGACTCAAAGACTTCAAATCTCAAAGACTTTCCAATGAGAACTGACTCATTGGAAAAGACCCTGATGCTGGGAAAGGTTGAAGGCAGGAGGAGGAGGGGATGACAGAGAATGAGATGGTTGGATGGCATCACCGACTCGATGGACATGAGTTTGAGCAAGCTCTGGGAGCTGGTGATGGACAGGGAGGCCTGGCATGCTGTAGTCCATGGGGCTGCAAAGAGTTGGACACAACTGAGTGACTGAACTGTACTGAGACTTCAAAGATCATTGAGCTTCATAATGGATAGTGTCCATTGTGGGAGAAATTATCGAATACTAGATGCTGGGCTGCAGATGTGGCCTTTTATTTAGATCAGTTCCTGAAGCGGAGGCGGGAGCCCCAGGTTGTTGCCATGTGAAGGCATGTCTGTGCAGAGGACGTGTTGCCCCGTCCGTGGCCAGACCTGCAGCTCTGACCTGGTCGAGGGCGCATGGGCTGTGTCCCTCAGCCTCCAGTCACCTCACTCAGCAGGGACAGCGTGATGTGTCGCTAAGAGGTCAGGCTTTTGAGAAGTGGGTTTGAATCTGCCCTGCATCATTTTCTGGCCATGTGAGGTACTTAAACTCTCTAACCTTAGCTTCTCCACTTATTAAATGGGAGCAGTCTCAGACTTACTGTACTTAGGATGGAATACGTATGCTTCCCTCAGAACATCTAGAGAGTCTGGCTTAAAGGAGTTTATATGGTGAACTAAAGCTATCAGAAGAGGAGCAGGCAGACCCAGGCAGCTTAGGGAGGGCAGATGAGGGGGTGGTGAGGCTGACCCTGAATGTGGGTAGATGTCTGGCTCTTGTTTCCATGGGTCTGCACGGGGCTGCTGCTTCCCCCTTTATAGATAGGAAATGGACTGAGACACACACAGCCTGCCCTGTGTTAGGTGTGCTCGCATCCACCAGCCTTCTGGAGGTGTCCTTGCCCAGTGGCCTTGGGGGTGTGACCCCAGGCTGGTGCGGCCCTGCCCTTCACTCTCCTTGGAGCTGAGCTGCTGGGCTGTGAGATGTCCAGGTCAGTCTGCTAGAGAAGGGAGCCTTGGAGCTGCTTCGCGGAGACAGGCAGGCTGTGGTGGGGGAGAGTGGGCGAAAAGGGCCCTGCACCCACCAGGTGCCCACTCTGGAGGCCTGAGAGGCACTAAACCACTGCTGTGTTAGACACTGGCTTCTTGCAGGAAGGTAGCTGGCACGGCCACGTGTCAGAAGGTATCACTGAGCTGAGCCAGCTCCTGCCCAGCTTGCTTTCCATCTTAAGAAGACTCTGCCAGTCTGCATGTGAGGTGTCTTCTCATTATGGAAAATAGTGCTGTTGCTAAATCGTGTCTGATTCTTTTGTGTCCCCATGGACTGTAGCCCACCAGGCTCCTCTGTTCATGGATTTTCCCAGCAAGAATACTGAGTGGGTTGCCATTTCCTTCTCTGGGGGTCTCTCCCCGACCAGGGATCGAACCTGTGTCTCCTGCGTTGCAGACAGATTCTTTACTGCTCAGCCACAAGGGAAGCCCCTAGGATGTGCCAGGTTAGGTTGATCCATGGCAGAAAATTTTCCCTTTTAAGAGGATTTTAATTACTGAACCAAATGTGTTAAAGATGTACTATGTATGATAATTATGACTAAAGAACTCCTGTTCATTGCAGATCAGTCATTTGCTTAAGTGATTTCTATGTGATGTTTGTTAATATGCGAATCTTGTCACCGGAGGATTCGGAGGAGCAGGTAATGGCTGCTTATTGCTTGGGGCAGTAGTTGGTGCTCAGGGCAGTAGTTGGTGCCCAGGGCAGAAGGTAGCACCCAGGCCTCTAATCCTCTCCCTCCCTCCCTCCCTCCCTCCTCTTGCCAGGACCTCTTTAATGTTTCTGCATTTGACCCTCAGCTTACTTGAATTTTTTTTCCATTAGGCAAATTAGTCCTTATTAATTTCCAATTAACTCCGTTTTTCTAGCCCTGGGGGTGCCTGGTTGAGAACTGCTGTCCATGCTGAGTCTCCTTAATACCCCTTCATTTATTTCTTCTCAAAGATAGAATCGATTTGGTCTGAAGTATGTGCAGTCACAGAATCAAAGAGACTTGAAACCTCGAAGGCATCTTTTCTTTTGGGGTTTAATTCACGCAGAGGTCCTCCAGTTCAGTAAAGACGTTCCTTTAGCAACAGATGGTAAACAGATTCCGCAGAATGAGTAATTCCTTCATTTCTGTCTGAATGGTTTGTTTAGAAGCAAACAAAATGATTCCCTCTTCCTATTAAACTTGTGAGAACATCAGAATCATACTAAGTTACTGTCCAAAGCTGCGGCTGGGAACAGGGAAGGAAAGGAACCAAAAATGAAAGGGGTTGTCTGGCATTTCACAACTCAGACCCAGGGTCATGGGAGACTGTATACACCAAACTCTTAATTTAATGAACCATTAATTCAAATTGTTAAAACAGCGTATTTTACTCGGTAGATACAATTTTTTATCATATTGACATTATCACTTTTCAGTGAACCAAATAGATTTCCTTACTTTTTATATTTTCTTTTAAAAATTATTTAAAAAATTTTAAATTGTGGTAAAATATACCTAAAATAAAATATTCCATCTTAACTATTTTTAAGTGTCCCATTCAGTGGCATTAAGAACATTCACATTGTCTTGCAACCATCACCACCATCCATCTCCAGAACTTCATTTTGTAAAACTGAAACTCCGTCTGAAACTTTAAATACTAACTCCACCCCAACCTGGTCCCTGGCAACCACCGCTCTACTTTCTGTTTCTATGAATTTGACTATTAAAGAGACCTCATGTGAGTGGAATCATAGCATATTTGTCCTTTTGTGATCGATTTACTTCATTTAGCACAACATCTTCAAGGTTTGTCTATGTTGTAGTATGTGTTAGAATTTCCTTTTTAAGACTGAATAATATTTCACTGTATGTATCCATTCATCATCTATTGATGGACAGTTGTATTAAGTCCACCTTCTGGCTGTCGTGAATGCTGCTATTTCTTATATTTAACATGAAGATGAAACATAATTTAATCTATTCTTGATAGCAGCAAAATGTAAAACATCACATGTACCAAATATACATTGAATCATTAATACTTAACTGATTGGCAGTTTAGGGCAACTTTTTCATTTCTGAGTCTTTAGCTTTGGCATCAATAAAATAGATAATATTAATTCATCTTAGGTTTCAGGGATCAAAAATGAGTTAATATGTATGAGTGTATATTATAAAAGAGTATGTAATTCTTAGTAGTTAATACCAGAATAACTTCTGAATTTTCTTCTTTGCATTCTGGTAAGTAGATGTTTTTAAGTAGAGATCTGGCATAACTTCATTCTTGTGGAAACTTTATACGCTTTTTAGCACACACTTGAACTATATGGGGTAGCTCGTGGGATTGGGGATTTGCAGGCACATCTAGCTTCTCTGGGGTCAGTGTGCTCCCATAGAATCTGTGTCCCATTGGGAATGGCCTTCTTTTTTCCCTGTCTCTTGGTTTGTCTGCTCCTTCCAGGTGTGGGGTCCCCGCTATGGGACAGCATCTCTTTAGACTGTGTGCACATGAATTGTGTAGCTTGTGGATTTGCTGTGTCCATTTGCAGGATATACTTACTGAGCGCTGACTGTGTGCCGGGGGTGGCCTGAGATGTGGCAGGAGGCATGGTGGGGGGTGACATTCACCCCAGAGATGGGTCTTGGGGGGCAGCTGGAATACTAACTGAGGCGGTGTCTATACCCAGTCACTCAGTGGCTCTGCCCGCCGCACCCCGGCTTAGATGCGGAGTTGCCTCCCCCGGGAGGAGAGGGGTCTGCGATTTCCTCTGACCGCATGCTTGCTTGCTTTCTTGGGAGAGCTGCACTCCTGGTGCCCTGGATCCACTGGAGTACTTGATGCTGGCTCTTCCGCAGAGCACAGGCCGCCACTGTGTGCTGGGCAGTAGGGGCTGCTGTGGACTGCTGCAGTCTCGCGGCCCTGACCTGCTCTCCTGATTCTCATCCCTGTGAGCAGGCAGGTGCCCAGGCTGGCCGCCATCCCCAGAAGCCAGCCCTGGTGACCCGGAGCGGAGCTGGGGTGGGCGGGGACGTGTGTCCGGGGCCCAGCAGGTGGGGGCCACTGTCCCTGGCTGTCTCAGGCAGTCAGGAGTCTAGTACGTTCATTGCTGCGAGTTTCTTGAGATCAGTAACACTCCACTGTGTTTCTGGAGCATCCAGTGAGTCCACACAGCTCTGTTGCTGGGCCACCCAGCATTTCTTTTCACCATTAACCATCCTGTGAGGTGTAGGTATTACTGACCTGATTCTGCAAATGAGCAGGTACAAATGCTTAGGGTCACATGTTCCTAAGTCAGAGAAGTGTGATTAAAAGACCAGGAGGACTTTACTCTCTGAGCTCTGATGCCCAGGAGGTGCCAGCTGGAAGCAGGCTGGGAGATTGCCTGGGGCTCAGCAGAGGGTGCGAGGCTGAATATTCTGGACTTTGTTCCTGGAAGGAGACTTTTTCCTCTCTACGTTTTGATGGCTGTCAGGCAAGCTTCCCCAAGGTCATGTCCCGGAATCCCCCTGTGGGGCCCTTATACGCTGGCCTTTCTCTCAGGCCTGGCGCCTACAGGAGGGCAGTCTGGTTCCTGGTGTGCTCAGCTTCTGTCCATTCTCGGGTTTGAGGCATTGGATTCCAAGGAGCTGCTTCACCCCTAGCATCGCTGAAGCTGGAGTGAGTACTTAGCATTGTCCCTACCCCACTAGGCCCTCAGCGCCTCAAGGGCAGAGCCTGTGATTTGTCTGTTGACGTATCCAAGCTGCCCACATGGTCTTTGGAGAAGAGCAGGGGTTCCACATCTTGTTTGTTCAATGAACGATTTAAAAAATGAAGACTCAAGTCCTGGAAGTAGTTTTAAGTTGCTAAGATTCCAGACACTCCATCACTCAAATGGTTCCACAGGACATCCAAGAAGCTTCCTTGTTCTACACCTACTGTGTGCCTCCTACTGACACACCTCCTCTAGCTATTCCTACAAATGCTGGGGCCACCCAGCATTTCTTTTCACCATTAACCATCCTGTGAGGTGTAGGTATTACTGACCTGATTCTGCAAATGAGCAGGTACAAATGCTGAATAACTTTCTCAGGGTCAGACATTCCTAAGTCAGAGAAGTGTGATTAAAATGCAAGGTTGCCTCACTTCACAACCTGTGTGTATATACACATATGCATAGGCATGTATAGCTATACATTCAGAAAGTGTCTGGGGAAGTATGCATGTATACACCAACCTACACATACCCTACCTGGTATGTGACACATTTAGGAAGTGTAGGGGGAGAAGTATACACATACAGTATATGCATGTGTATACGTATATACACACATATATGTATGTGTATGTGTGTATATATGTATGTTTCCCCAACACTTCTTAAATGTGCAATACATAAAATATGTATGTGTGTATGTATATATATGTACATGTATGTATGTACATATGTGTATGTTGTGAAAGTCGCTCAGTTGTGTCCGACTCTTTGTGATCCCATAGACTATACAGTCCATGGAATTCTCCAGGCCAGAATACTGGAGTGAGTAGCCTTTCCCTTCTCCAGGGGATCTTCCCAACCCACGGATCGAACCCAGGTCTCCTGCATTGCAGGCGGATTCTTTACCAGCTCAGTCACAAGGGAAACCCATATAAGTGTATATGTGTATATATAACCCACCTCCCACTTCCTAAATGTGTCACACACCAGGGGTGCCTCATTGCAATTCTGGCTTTTGCAGTAAGTGTTAAATGAGCATCCTCCCTGGCTTTTGCTTCCTTGGAGGGGCTGGGATGCTCGGTCAGTTCTTCAGAACTCCCTGGAGGCTGGCCGCCGTCACATGCACCTCCTCACTCTTGATATATCACATGCCAATGTGTTTGTTGAGCTGAAAATTTTAAGCCTGCAGAATATACTCTCAGTTTGTCACGACAGATGCAACATACCTGTTTTAGACTACTTAAAGGATCCTTAACATCCTGATGCTGTTTTAACAAGTGTGTAGATCCTGGTCAGCAAAGCTCAGGACCAGGAATAAAGGTTTAATAAACAACATAAGGCAATGGAAGAAAAATGTGTCGTAAGTGGAACTGTGGGTTCTGTAAATCTGTGAAAGGTTATCATTACTTCTGTTTTGTGTGTGATGATTCCAGTTCCTCCTGAGAATTTTCATCTCCTCCCTCATGTAACTCTGTAATGTGGACCCCTTTCCTGGTCCTTTGGAGTGGAGTGAGCTGGAACTGAGGATCCAAGTCTGTAGGAGAGGTTTACGGTCATCTTCCTCATCTCCCATTCTGTCCCTTTGCCAGACAGAAGTACACAGTGGATGGAGTGAGACACTGCTCCTAAGATGCCTCGGGGGTTCCCTGTTGGGGTCTTCGAAGTATTAGTATTTGCCACAGCCAGGTGGAGGTTGCTTATTGGTCTGATGTAAGGCTGTGTGGGCTTTGTGGCAGCTGCCTCTGCATCTGGTTAGAATGACATTCGCTAAGTGTGTTGACTCAGGGCACCTTGTGGCTTTTTTCCCCATTGAGAGATCAAACTAAGTACTCCCTGGTTTTTTCCTAGGTGTTCATGGAAAGAGTCCATAGGGGAAACTACAAAGAGCGTCTTGGGTAGTGGAGAGGTTAGAAACCTTCCGGATACTGACTGTGGCGGCCCGGGGACGGGTGGCCACCGGAGGAGTGTGGACAAGGTGTCATCGAGGACTCCCTCTGGAGCCGGGAGAAGTGACATTTTGCTTTGATGCATCTTACTGGGGCTGAGACCTGTGTATGCTGGTCTTTCTGAGATGATGTTTAGAACACAGCGCTTTATATTAGGGATTCTTATTTTTTAAAAAACATTTTAAATATAATTTTTAAAAATTAGTTAATTTTTGCCTGCACTGGGTCTTCGTTGCTGCACAAGGGCTTTCTCTAGTTGCTGCGTGTGGACTTACTGCAGTGGCCTCTTGATGCACAGCACAGGCCCGAGGGTCCTCAGTTGTTATGGCAGCTGGGCTTAATTGCCCTGCAGCATGTGGAATCTTTCCTGAGCAGGGACCAAATGCATGTCCCCTGCATTGGCAGGTGGATTCTCAACTACTGGGCCACCAGGGAAGTCTTGACGTTAGGCATTCTTACAATCCTAGTCATTTGCTTGGCAGAATTTATAACAGCCTCAACTTCCTCCTAGGTGATGCTATCCAGAAAAACAGTTGCTAGAAAGAGCTATTTAAAGAGGTAGAGAGAATTGTGGTCCTTTAATATTCTTTCCTTATATTTCACAGAGGCCAAAATCCCTTTAATAGATTTTAATGACATTCATGGAATCTCGGTTTGTGCTGCAGAGACTTTGAGTGTGGCTTTTACTCTCTTTCCTGTGGTTCACTTTGCATCCATGAACGACCACTGCTTTTGTGCAAAGTGACTATTTTTATTCAGCAAAGATTGACGCAGAGGTGAGTGTGGAGATGCTTTTCCACAGCTGCTGTCTTTTCATCAAGACAAGCATCCATGGTCACGGACACGTTTCCACCCTCAGCCTCAGGGCTGGGAAGAAGTGCTGGTCAGCGCTCCTGTTCGGTTTGGGGCAGTGTCGGTGGGCTGCAGGCTGCCTGCATCAGCCAGACTGTGCAGGGATGCATTTCTGCTTCCACGAAAGTGCGTCCTGCAGGATCCTGTGTGTGGCTCAAGGAAAGGAGTTGTGGCTTTAAAAACACCAAAAATGAAAAGAAAAAAAAAGGCATAATTATCATGTCGGCCCTGTTCAGTTAACCCTGATTTTGGCCTCAGTTCTGGAATGAGTCAGTCGATGTAGACAAACCCCTTATTAGGTAATGGCTAGTTATTTATTCCCTCCCTTCCCCTAGTTGTTTACTTGGAGAGAGTTGCCTCCACCTGATATCCCCCAGTGATGATTTCTTCCTCCAGCAGAATTCCCTGCTCAGGGCAGAGGTGCTTCTCCCCCGACATCACGGATTCGGTGTCGTTAACGAATCGCTTCACTCAGTGCTTGCTGTGCAGTCACCATGCTGGACATGTGCCCTGTCCTGCCAGCAGCCTGCCCCTCTGACTCCCAGGCATTCTTAGAAGCTCCTTAAGTTCTTTCAAGATGTAGGATGTTGGACCTGCTTGGGCCGGTGGCTCTGGGCCTGGGAGGTGCTGCCGGAGTCAGTGGGGTGGGGGGCTCTCTCTCCCAGGGTTTCCCCCACTCCCTTCTCTAAAACTTAGTAGAACCACTATCTAAAAAGGTTGAAATCCTCTCTTCCAGGGATTTGGGCATAGATGGCCAGGGAGTCCTTTCCTGTCATGGTAAAATCAGTCATCAGAAGCAGCTGGTGGGCTTCAGAGAGCGGGGGCTGTCGCTGTGACCTGCTTGTCTGGCATTCCGCCCCCAGCTCTCTAGCATCAGAAATGGGAAGCTTTAAAACCCCTGCCTCGTTGGATGCCTTGAGTCATAAAGTAGATGTGAAACGCTGAGTGGGGGCGGGAGGAGGGAGACAGGTGGCTGGAGCTATATCCTCTTGTAGGCTGTCCTTTCATAATAGGCTTTAGAAACCCTGGAATGTGTAATTCACCAGCCACAGAGCTCCACCTGTGTCCCCACGCTGGGAGGAAGGAGCTGTGTGCCTGTTCTTCCTCTGAGTCCCAGGAGGTGCTGGCTAATGTGCAGTGAGCAGTGATCGCCTGTGATGACTGGTTCTTGCTGCTTACTAAGCCAATCAAAGGGCAGAAGGAGGCCGCTGTAAAGGCCCTTGGGGCTTTGCCAGGCTGAGTCACAGATGACTTGGGGAAATGCCGCCCAGGACGCCTCCAGCCCCCTTTCTAATTGGAAGTCTGCAGCCGCACACTCCAGATGAATCAGAGTCAGGGAGATTGTGCGGGAGACATACCAGGAGCGAGGTGTGGTTGAATCACAAACAGTGCTGGGTCAGGCCCATACCTCTGTGCTCTTGGGCCTTTCCTCCCCTCAGGGGTGTCCTGATGCCAGAGGCCGTGGGGAAGGGGCACCTCGGGGAGGGCAGATCCTTTCTGTTGGCCTCACCAGTCTCCGTGCTGTGACTGACACACACATCTTTACACTTTCTCAGCCCAGGGCATGACAGTAGGCAGGGCATGCAAGGGCTGACTAGTGAGTGGCAGGAATCCTCTACCATCTGCCCCTTCCAGAGTGTGTCGTGTTTCCTGCCTAGATCTACTGAATCAGAACAAGGAGCCTGGAATTCAAACAAGGTCCCAAGGGTTACTGAAGAGCAGCCCCCGCTGGACACCACTGCTCTGTGGGCTCAGACTGGCCTTGGACGTTGTCCAGTTAGGACCAGACCCTGAGCTCCAGGGCCCCAGGGTTCTTCTCACACTATGTCTCATTGATTCTAAAATGCACATTTTCCCCTCACATTTTAACATCTCTAAAATGAGGTTGCATCTTGTAATGGATGGTGTTTCATGGTTTCATTGATAACACTTTTCCTCTTGAGTTCATGGCCTTGCAGTTGCTGGGTCCTGGATTCGATGACCTCTTTGGCTCTTGCCTGTGCTCAGGGGACGTGTTCTCTCTGGTGTTCTCTCTCTCCACATGGTGGTTGGTGTGGATGAAGGGTGGCAGGTACACAGAGAGCAGCGTACAAAGCAAGGACTCCTGTGGGTATCTTTGCAGCCTGGCTCCTCAGGACACTGACATCTGGTTTGGTGTTAGCGACCTGTGGGCTCATGAGGATGATCACCCCTCTTTTACACATTGGGCTGCAGGCACAGGCTTGTTTGTGACACAGCTAGGAAGTGACAGAGGCCAGGCTCCAAGGTCCAGGCCCTGCCCCCTGTCAGCACACCCTTTATTTTTTGAGCCTCTCCCACTCACCTTTATTCTCAGCCCTGTAGGTGTTTCAGAGGCTGTCATGGTGGATGCAGTAAAGATGATTCATTTCTTTAGGCTCTGAAGTCTCAGAGGCTGGTCTTGTGCAATAGTTGCATATTAACCATGTGACAAGTCTGCGTCAGCTCTTTTTGCTCAAGTCTGCCCACTGCACAGCGAGCAGGCATTGTCCTCTGTCTCCTGGACACTTGATGATAGCACAGTTCTGTGTTCTCCACATGAATAAGCCATGGATCTCTGGGAAGTGAGTGTACTCTTCTGTGAGCCTGGCCATGCCTTGCAGGGAGGGGCATTTTGTCACCCAGTTGAGTGTGAGAAGGGGCGCCAGCAGGAGATGACAGCAGGGAGGCTGCGTCTGGGAGCTGGAGCGCCCTTGGGGCCTGGGGGCGGGACCCTGGACACCTGAGGCTCTCTGCCCCTGCAGTTTGCTGAAACCACATGTCATTTGGCCACTGCTGGAGATGCTTCAGTTTTTTTGTTTTGTGTTTGGCTTTAGTGCCTGTTCATTTATTCATGGGGGTTGAGGTGGGACAGGATGATGTGATCCTGTGCATTTGCTCATACTCCTGTTGCTGGTTTCTTCAGTCCTCAGTCCTCACTGAATAGTTGCTCTTGCCAAGCACTGTGCCAAGTCCTCAGTCAGCAGGTGGGCTGTACACACTGGTGTCCCAGGACAGCCCTGGGGGGGGGTTACATGCTCCCTTTCACCCTCACGGGTGTTCCATAACACCTTGAAGAGGCAGTATTTTCAGTGATAAAGCAGAGATAGTCTTGGGGCATGTGGTGGGCACATCGCAGGAGTGCAGGTGTCACCCTGGCGGGCAGTGCAGGTGTCCTGGCAGGCAGTGCAGGTGTCACCCTGTCCCAATGGGCGGTGCAGGTGTCGTCCTGACAGGCGGTGCAAGTGTCACCCTGTCCTGACAGGCGGTGCATGTGTCGCCCTGTCCTGACAGGCGGTGCAGGTGTCGCCCTGACAGGCGGTGCAGGTGTCGCCCTGACAGGCGGTGCAGGTGTCGCCCTGACAGACGGTGCAGGTGTTGTCCTGACAGGCGGTGCAGGTGTCGTCCTGATAGGCGGTGCAGGTGTCGTCCTGACAGGCGGTGCAGGTGTCGTCCTGACGGGCAGTGCAGGTGTTGCCCTGATGGGCGGTGCAGGTGTCGCCCTGTCCTGACAGGCAGTGCAGGTGTCGTCCTGACGGGCGGTGCAGGTGTTGCCCTGACAGGCGGTGCAGGTGTCGTCCTGACGGGCGGTGCAGGTGTCGTCCTGACGGGCGGTGCAGGTGTCGCCCTGACGGGCGGTGCAGGTGTCGTCCTGACGGGCGGTGCAAGTGTCGTCCTGACGGGCGGTGCAAGTGTCACCCTGTCCTGACGGGCGGTGCAGGTGTTGCCCTGATGGGTGGTGCAGGTGTCGTCCTGACGGGCGGTGCAGGTGTCGCCCTGATGGGCGGTGCAGGTGTCGTCCTGACGGGCGGTGCAAGTGTCGTCCTGACGGGCGGTGCAAGTGTCACCCTGTCCTGACGGGCGGTGCAGGTGTCGCCCTGACGGGTGGTGCAGGTGTCGCCCTGACGGGCGGTGCAAGTGTCACCCTGTCCTGACAGGCGGTGCAGGTGTTGCCCTGACGGGTGGTGCAGGTGTCGTCCTGACGGGCGGTGCAGGTGTTGCCCTGACGGGTAGGTGGTCTGAACCCTGGGCCGCATGCTCAGAGCTGAACCAAAGGAGCCGGTTCCAGAAACTTGACTGTAGAACCCAGGAGGCAGGCTGCCCAGCGTTCCTCCGGAAGGTGGCATCCTGTCAGCAGGATGTAAGATCTCAAATGCACAGGGAGGTTACTCACGGGTGATGGTGAGAAACGGCTGTGGCTCAGAGGCTGACTGACGGATGCAGTGAGTTGCCTTCTCCTTGTTGGGGGACCGGCTGCCCTCACAGGTGGAGAGGGACTCATTCGAGGAAATGTGAGTCGTAGTTTCTCCTCATAGACTGTGTGTGTGTGTGGTTTAATCTGTTGATTAAAGAAAAGTGAGTAATGGGCCTCTTTCAACTTCCAAGTAGGTTTTTGATGACTAAAAGTGGTTTATGTATCTCTGTGGGAGCAGGAGCTTTGGAGGGTGGTTTACGTGAGTAAAACAAAAAAATCTTCCTAAAAGATGTTCATTAGACTTGAGACATTGATAATCAGAATCAGAGCTTGAGGAAGAGGGAAGCAACACCCGGTAGCTCCTGAGGCTGAGGCTGCCTCTTGGAGGTGGTTGTGTGCGAACCTGGGGTCCTGGACTTGGGTCCCTGTGTGTTTCCTCCCATTCCTCATGCAGGTGTGGACAGATGTTCTCTGTATAAACTAGAGTGCTGTGAGAGGTGCTGAGGTTTGGACAAGCTCACGCAGAGGGCCCAGCAGACTGCACAGGACAGGGCGCTGGGTTAGGGCGGAGGCAGCAGGAAGAGGTGGGCTAACTGCACCCAAGAGCTCCCACTCAGGGCCACAAGAGATTGTCCACCCGTGAAGCAATGTGGATGATCCTGAAAGAGCAGTTCTGGTTAAACGTTGATCAGTGAGCTCAAAATAAGATGATCTAGGAAGAGGTTTTCTAATTGTTTTGAAGGTGAAATCTATCCATCCATCCACCCATCCTGCTGAATATTCTTTTTTCTTTTATGCATTTTCATGAAAAATGTGCAGATTCACCCCACTGCATTGATCTCTCACCCTGCAGATGGGCCTTCCCTGAGATGCCTGTCTCCTTAAGAGAGGTGAGGACAGAAGACCTATAAGAGGACCTGATGCCTAAAGAGGTTTTGGGTGAATTTTGGCAAGATGTTTCATGAGGTGTTTGAGGGGAGCAGCAGGCAAGCTGACTATTGCTGAGTATACTTTGATGTTCTCACTTCTGTGAACTGATACGCAGGGCTGGGAAGGAGGAGCAGGTGGGTGCTGCGCTCCCTTGGGGAGTGGGACAGGGCCCCGAGCGCCCTGTAGGACCACCAGGCCCATGGATGGCAGCCCTGCCACCTGCACGGGCTTGTATGGTCAGTCGCTCTGACATCTGTGTCTGGGATCACCAACAGCTCTTGGATTCTCTGGCCCAGCCAGGACTGGCTCCCCTGCGTATTATGGCATGGTTACTATTTAGGCAACACTCAGGCTGCAACACTATGAAGTCCCAACATCTGTCAAGGTTAGATCTGCAGATAATTGGAGACCCTGGTGAAACGGGGCAGGTGAAAGCCACCCAGCTCTGACACTAAGTGGTTAATGATAGAAATATAAATGGACTCTGCTTATGAAGGCTGCTCTTCCTTTTAGGGATGTGCGTTTGATGAGCTCGTTCATCTGGAATCATCAGAAACGAACCAGTGTTTATTCAGAGTCTGTGCTGTGCTCTGTGGGTGGTGCAGCAGAACTGTAAGCCGTGCCGAGCCCATGTCCACCGTAAGGAGCAGGGCGTGACCTGGAGGCTTGTTCTGTGCATGGCTGATACCTAGGCGTGGGCAGCCCCCGCTCAGGCTCAGTCTCTTGGAGGCAGGGGGTAGGCATCAGCAGCCAAGGTTAAGAACCATTGTCCTGAACAGATCACCCCTTTGCTGCAGCCAAGCCTGCTTCCTGCATCTCTTACGCTGCTGCTGCTAAGTCACTTCAGTCATGTCCGACTCTGTGCGACCCCATAGATGGCAGCCCACTAGGCTCCCCCGTCCCTGGGATTCTCCAGGCAAGAACACTGGAGTGGGTTGCCATTTCCTTCTCCAGTGCATGAAAGTGAAAAGTGAAAGGGAAGTCGTGTCCGACTCTTTGCGACCCCTTGGACCGCACCCTACCAGGCTCCTCTGTCCATGGGATTCTCCAGGCAAGAGTATTGGAGTGGGGTGCCATCGCCTTCTCCGATGATACTTGGTTTTTTCCTTGCCATAGTCATTGACCCACTTATTTTCCACCCCAGGAGTCTGTAAGTTGAGGACACACTGTCAACAAAATTAGCCTTGAAGGATGGTGGCGAGGGGCAATTTCTACTTGGGCAGGAACAGCAGGATGGGAGGCCCCAAGTGACCCAGGTTCATGCCCCCTTGTGGCCCCCTCCCCTGACCTGTGGGCCGGGGGGCTCGCCTTGAATTCTGCACAGGCATCAGCACACATCCTGCGCTCTGAAGTCCTGAAGCATAACCAGACCCACCTGAGTATTTGGATGGAGAGCTATGTGGTGAGATGAGCTGGGGCAGCCTGTCTAGATCTTCCCGCTTCTCACATGGAGACCTGTCTCCACTGAGCCTCCTCCATGCCGTGTGGCCGTCCTGCTCACAGTGGCTGTTCGTCTCTCTGAGCCTTCATTCTCTTACTTGTGAAGGGAGGGAAATGCACACCTACCATGTGCTGCTCACAGAGGCATCGCTCGTGTGGACACTGACCCAGTGCAGGGTATGTCTCTTGTTTCCCTTGATGCCCCCTGAAGGCCTCTAAGACCCCCGAGTCCTAGACCTTGCAGAGCCTGAGGAGAGGCAGAAGGATGCTGGCTCCCCATGTCCCTGTCCTGTCCTGTCTTCCTGATGACTCATTTCTCTCCGGATGACCCCACCCCCAGCAGAGGTGCAGTGACGGGCATGGGGGCTCTCCTGTTCTCCACGGAGCTCCGATAGCCAGCACGGGGAGGTGGCCCAGTGAGTGCTCTCACTGCTAGGAGATCTTACTGCTTCGTGTGAGGTGATGAGAGGCCTGTGAGTGCCCCCATTGGGTGTGGCCGAAGGGGGGCTGCTGGAGCAGCAGGAAAGGGAAGGCAGTGTTGAGACCAGGAGCTGGCTTTGGACGGAACTGCGGAGAGTTCTGCCAGCCACCAGCTCTGGCCCGGTTGTCCTGGGGTGTGGGTGTTGAAAATTCTGCCCCACACGCCTCCACAGGCTGCTCGTGCTGTTGTTCACCGATGACATTTGATGTCTTTAGGAATCCAGTGAGGGTTACACCGAGACGTTGCTTCTCGGCTCCCAGGTCCAGTCTGTCCCTGGTAGAAAGGATTTGATGACCAGTTAAATCATCTCTCGGAAGAGCAATCAAGAGCACCTCCCTGGGCACAAAATGGCAAGTGGGCAAGCTGTGCAGTTCACAGGGGCTGGGTGGCCGGAAGGGGTGGAGGGCCCGGATCTCACGGGAGGGGGCTCCGGATGCAGCAGGAGAGGCTGTGGAGGCTGCAGGGCTGATGGAGAGGTGGGAGCAGTGGGGAGGAGCCCCTGAGAGGGGTCAGTGTGAAACAGGAAGACAGGGCCCACAGCAGCGAGGATGGGTGGAAGAGGGGCAGTTACCGGGGGAGCAGGTCGTGAGCCCCAAGAGTCCAGAGGCCCAGCACATTCATCTCACAAGTTTGTGCCCTCTGGGTCTTTGGCCATGGTCGGTGTCTGTGTGCCAGGCTTGTTTCTGGCTCCTGCGGTGGGGTCGCTGGTGTGGAGCAGAACTGTGTGTCACGTGTGGTGCCGGGTGGTCGCCTTGTGGGCCGAGCGCCAGGGGACCCATGTCCTCCCACCTGCACCCTCATGCTGGCAGCCTACACCCCGACTGAAGATAAACGCCGCCCGCCCCGCCCCGCCCGCCCCGGTCTGGCTTGCAGTTCGTGGCCCCTACTGTGGGCCTTCAGTTTTGTGGCGGCCTCCTTTACCCATCTTGTGCATCTTCCTGTGTGAGAGGCATGTTTCAGGGAAGAAGGGACAGATAATGTTCTCGGCTGTCCTTGTCTGAGTCACGGATTCTGGGGCCAGGTCCCCCCAAGTCTCACAGGCCGGGAGTTGAAGTGGCTGGAGTGTGGCTCCTTGGGGGAGCCCAGCCACGAGGGCGTGGCGCTGTCCCCTCGGTTCCGGCTCCCACTCCGGAGGAGGGAGCTTCCGCGGCGCCTAGAGGCTGGGCGAGGGAGAGGCGGGGCGCCCAGGGACACCGCGGGCCCCTTGCTGTGCCTCTGCAGTGTCTGCTGCTTTCTGGCTTCTTTGCCTGAGCTCTGAGGGTCCATCTCAGCTGTGCTTTCCTGGATTTTATTTTTTCTCCAACGTATTTGTCCAGGGACTTTCCTGGTTGAGCTGAAACTGGGAATGCGGGTGTGTGAGCGTGAGCTCAGAGGGTTTGGACGTTAGCCCACCTTCCTGGAGAACGGGGGTGGGGGGCTGCAGTGGATCAGGGAGCAGAGATGCAGAACAGGCCCACGCACTCGGGACCTGCCCCTCCAGGCGAGCTCTGCACAGAGCAGGGAGACCCCGCGACCCCAGAGAAATTCACGCTCCCCTCTCTCAAGTGCTGGAAGCACACTAGCCGGCAGAAGCTGAAAAGGATGAGTTGGAGGTGTTGGTCATTCCTGCCTTATGAGAATATAGGGGCTGGGGGGAGGGGATGTATGTGTGCATATGTACCTATGTGTGTGTCTAGAGTCTAGAGTTTAGGACTTGAAATCTGGGAGTAAAATGTGGATTGCCCTTGTCCTGTATCACCTGAGTGGTGGTCACCAGTTTCACACACTGTAGCCTCTTTTTTGTTCTTTGATTTTTAATGTATTTTCTTTTAAAAGATCTTATTGGTTACAAGTAAAAGCAGCCTATTGAAGGACTTCCCTGGTGGTCCAATGGCTAAGACTCCCACTCTCCCATTGCAGGGGGCCCAGGTTTGATCCCTGGTTAGGGAACTCGATCCCACACGCCTCGACTAAAGATCCTGCAGACGTGATGCCGCCAAATAAATACATTGTTTTTTTTTAAAGCAGACGATTGAAGGCTGCTTTAGGCAGAGCAGGGAGTTTACCCTGGGAATGTGGTGGTATCTCACAGTACTGAGAGCAGGAAGGCTGTCTGGCCTCAGAAAGCCATGTGAGCACTAGGGCATGGGAACAGTGCAGCTGGATCACGGACTGGGCTACAGCATGGGCCGTGGTGGGGGCCACTGTGCAGAAGTCCTCGGCGTCAGTGTCCTTCTGAGGGAAGCTGGTTTTGTCCTCTGTCTCCTTTAAGTTCAGAGCTGGCTTCAGCTGGAGCTGAGCTCCCCACACACTGAGCTGCATCCCTGGTAACCCGAGGAGTTTGAAATGGGCCATAGTGATTCCTTCTTTACCATATTGAATATCAGGTTTTCAGTTGAGTTTCCTGTTGTTTTCACATCTCATTCCAGCGAGAGACTTAGTCCTTCTTGCCCTTTCTCTGCCTTTACCTGATAGCCTCAAACTCTTACTTGTGAAGAAATTTTCCAGGTGAATGGCTTGTCGGTGAAATTCAGGAAGGCGGGTGAGGTTAGTAAATTGA
>SJYQ01033944.1:0-16751 GCA_006410935.1 Redunca redunca
TTAATTATGACATTACAACTTAAAGGGAAAATATAGCATTTTTACATCTCAAATAAGTTAAATAAAAATGTTTTAGATTTTAAATATTCTAAAGACTAATATTATTCTTAATCAAAAGAATATCAAAATGTCAGCCAGACCTCAGCTCTTCTCCCACCTCTTGTCTGTTTATTGGTAATTGCTTGGAAAGTCATTGTTTTTTTGAGTTGGGGAGAGAAAATTATTTGTTAATATAGAAGGCTGTCTTCTCTTTCTTTACTACTGTTTTGAGTACCTGTCAAGTTTTGCAGTTGATATACTCAAGAACTTTGAAACTTACTTTGTTGACTGTGTAGTAGATGCTTAGTATTTTGTTAAATGAATAATGATATTGCTGTTTCAGATTGGCTTGAATTGTAGAAAATATATGTAACAGACATTGATATCAGGGACATGAGCTTCAGAAATTTGCTGTTAGAAATAATTTTCTGTTTTTGGAATAATGTCGGCTACGTATTTTTTTTACTTTTTAAAATTAAAAAGTATGGTGACTTGATGTGTATTACTAGCATGGCACTGGAGCAGTTGTGGGTCCTTTTTGTAGCATGCATTATACAAAGAAAAAATTATTTTTCTACATTGTAGAAGTGTTCATAGTATTTGTTTCTTTGGAGCAGGAAATTTTAAGTTTTAAAACTATTAGGTTTTGTATCCATTGAAAACGAACTTAAATATTTTTCTGTGTGTTTTTTATTTTTTTAATTTCAGGAAAAAATTATAATTAAAAAAAGCTGTAACCTTTAGTAATTTTGAATGGATTTAGCTTTGGGGGAAGGGGAAATTGCAAAGCAATTATTTTATGTGAAAGTATACCGGTAGATACGGCCTTATAGCCATTTCTTATCTTAAAGGAAATGTTTAAAAGAAATTGGTATGACAGTATTGTTTTATTTATGTATTTTATTGACACTTTAATAATCTTCTGTCCTGATGTCAAAGGATATGTAATACATCCTAGTGACTGATTATTTGCAATGTATAAGGAGCTAAAGATCTGACTTTCCTTCTGAAGACATGACTTAAAGACTAATTACCTTGTTTTTGAAATAACATTTGTAAAATCCCAAGGCTTTGCCTCATGAAAACTGTAAGTGTGTAGTATAATTTGCCTTATTGATTGTCCTTTTTGATGCTGACTTAATTTCACTATAAATGCTATAGTATGTGATGTTGTTTTAAAATCTTATTCTGAATGGAAAATATAACTTGTATGATAGCTGACACTTTATCAAAAGTCACCGTGGAAAACGTTAATATATATTTTCTATTACTTATTTGTCTTGACAATAAGTAATATGTCAAAAAATATGGCAATAAAAATGTCATAATTTTTATTTTTTCAACAAGGGTGTTAATTTTCTTTGTATTATAATAAGACCGAACTTGTCCACTTGATAGTGTAGAGTCTCTGAAGTAGTCTTATTGTGACCTTGAAAGAGGGGCTTCTTTCTGTAAGAGTCAAAGGTGAGGCACTTTATAGGACAACACTGTCCTATTAGAGGAAAGCTTGTTGAAAGGATTGACAAAGTGGAAATAGTTCGGTGTTTAAATCCGCTCTCCCCTCCAACTTTAGGTCTTGAGTGTGTAGAACTAAATTGTGATATTGGGCTTAGATTTTAGTGGTTTAAATATTTACATGATAGCTGAAAGTTTTCCTTTGTTAGTTTTTTAATCCAAGTCATAAGAGGTATCCAAAAGAAGTGGGATACATTTGTTTCGTACGCAACCTATACATACTGAGTCAGTCTCTTATAGTTCCATCTAGCAAGTTATTTTAGCTAGAAGTAAAGCTTTCACTTTTCTTTGTTCAAATTAGACTTTTGTAACACTATAAATTTCTTCTTGCTGAAGATTTTTGGAAAGAATTATAAGAACTTTTTCTAGCTCTTAATTTTTAAAAGGGATGCAAAATTTCATTTTTGGGGGGGTATTTTCATATGTACATATAGATTTTTTGAAAATATTGATATAGAGGCAGAAAAATGAATTCTCATTAAATTTCTCCTCAGTTTTTTAAATTAAACTTTTAGTTTTGAGATAATCGTGGATTCATACGCAGTTGTAAGAAACAATGCAGAGATCCCACTTGCACTTTACCATGCTTCTCACAGTGGTAACATCTTGTAAAACTATGGTACGATATCACAGCTAGGTTTCTGTCAGTGATAAAGTCAAGATACAAGAGCAATTTCATCATCACAAAGATTCCTGATGTCCTGATGTCTCCCTAATGTAGCTTTATCTATTTTTAAAGTAGTTTGAAAAGAAAAAAAGGGAAAAATTAGTCAATACTTACTCACAGATTGCCACAGCATTATTCAAAATATCAAAAAAGAGAACACCAAAGTTTTACCAATGTATTTTTTAACTGAATTGTAAGTATAAGTAGGAATGGTAATTTTAAATAAAGGTGAAACTAGGTTTGGGTTTTTCACTTAAGGTATTATAAACTTATGAGTAAGATATGTTTCATATTGTGTACCTATCTGTATTGAAATTTGTTGACTATGGTGTGTAGTAATACAGACTTACTCAAATTTAATACTGCTGTTTGGATAACTGAGCCATGTTAGACATTTGCTTCTGGCACGCTGTAATGATCAGTTAAAGTAACTGCAGAGTCAACAGGCATATGAAGAAAAATACAATATTTTAGTATAAATATAGTCTATTGTTAAGCAGCTTATTTAAAAGTTAAGTAGTAAAGGAGTTCTTTTAGAGAATCTGTATATGAAAATATAATCTTAGAAAACAAAAATTAGATACAAGATTATAACTATGAGTATTGTGTGTTTTTAGGAGTAGTTCCTATAGAGTTATTTTAAGTAGTCATGGCTTATAATGGATTTGGAAAGCAGTTTGATTAGGTCACAATATTTTAGAGGCTTGGTTTTACAGTGAGCCATACCTTTAATTATTATTTCTGTTTTCATTAACAGTTTAAATACAGATTCAACTTTCTGTCTTTTATGCTATCTTTTGGTTTGTGTTTTTACTTGAGTTTTAAAATTATTCTCTTGGATAGGAAGATTGCTATTGTTATTTATTGTAATTACTACTGCTATTGTAAAAAAGATGAAGATTGCTGTTGTTATTTAGTCACTAAGTCATGTCTGACTCTCTTGCGACCCCATGGACTGTAGCCTACTGGGCTCCTTTATCCATGTGATTTCCCAGGCAAGAATACTGGAGTGGGTTGCCATTTCCTTCTACAGGGAATCTTCCCGAACCCAGGGAGCCAACCCGGGGAGCAAATCTGTGTCTTCTGCATTAGCAGGCGGATTCTTTACCACTGGGTCACCAGGGAAGCCCAAAGATGAAGATACTCAACTTTAAACACAATTGTTTTCATTTTCACATTGTATATTTAATGGGGCTGTATACAGTAATTTCTTTTTCTATATGTATATTCTTTTTATTTTTAAAATCATTTTTTAAAGTATTTGTTTATTTGGGCATTGGGTCTTAGTTGCAGCAAGTAGGATCTTCCTTTGTTGTGATGCATGGACTCTAGTTGTCTGGCTCAGTAGTTGTAGCTCATAGGCTTAGCTGCTCTCTGGCTAGTTCCCAGACAAGGGGTTGAACCTGGGTCCTCTGCATTGCAAGGCAGATTCTTAATCACTAGACCATCAGGGAAATCCCAGTAATTTCTTAATAAAGCCAAATAGTCTTTTTTGTTCTTGAACAATTGATAATCATGTGTGGAATGTCATTGTCTGCCTAGTGTTGCCAAAGACTGGAATGACTTTCCACAAAAGAGTAAAATAACACTATTAGAAAAAGTCTCCTGAAAAAAAAGTAGTTTCTGGGCAGTGTGTGGGATAATTAAAAAAAAAATTCATAGGACTGCTTTTGGGTATTGCTTGAATATGTTTTTTTGGAAAGGAATGTTGAAATTTGAATCTAATGCTTTTGTGCTTATAGAATAAAATGAAAAGAAGATGGACATTTAAATATATCAGTTAGAAAGACTTTCTGCTTTGTTAAATAGTTGAGCCATATTTATCTTAGATTTATCAATTAAATCCATATTTATTTAGTGTTTGCACATCTTGGTATTCTCCTAGCTTTTGGGAAGGTGGCAAATGGAGAAGGATATAGAGAAAAGGGGGAGGCATTTCATTAGATTGATAGATAAGATAAAAATATGAGGCAGATAAATATCTGTAACAAAAAATGTCAACAGTTGCACATCAGTGTAGGTTATATTGAGTCCATAAGAATAAGGATGTGCTGAGGAGTGAGGGAACTGGTTTAAAGATAAATCAGAAGTGTTGCATTTAGAGTTGACTTTAAAGGAGATACAAAAAATGAGTTAGAGAAGAGAAGACCTGTCCTCCCAAATGCCTTCCTTCTCATTAACAGAGACCTGGAAATGGGAGGCTTGTTTCAAGGGCCTGTGTATGTACAATTCAGGGAAAGAGAAACTGATTTTTATTGATGACAGCTCTTGTACTCCTAGAGGAGCTCATGTTTATATACTGCATGAGTTCAAATCTAACCATTGCTGTTTATGAGCTGGCGATCTTGGTTATGTTTCCTACCCTTTTTATGCTTCTGTTTCTTAACCTGTAAAAGTCTCATGAGTGTTAAACTGAGTTGTAGGAACAGTATCTGGCACACAGTGAACTATGGCGAAGTGAATTGTTAGTGGTGAGGCAATAAAATAAGGAAAGCATTTACTTACTCAGGAGGCTACTGTGCTAATCTCTGGTGTAAATTTGGACCTGGTATTAGTATAGGAAGTAGAAAGGAAAAATACCAGAAGAAAAGAAAGGATTGACAGAATTTGAAGGATTGGATTTCTATAGGTAAGAGAAATGACTTTTGCACTTCTGGTAAAACTGGAAGATTGTTGTGCTGGAAGAAAAAAAAAAGATGATATGTTTTGAGCATTTTAAATTTCACATGGCCTGGGACTCTTGCTAATTTGGGGATTTATGAGAATAGAGTGGTGCAGGATGAGTTAAAGATTTTGGTTTTAAAAAAGCTATTTTCTGCCTATAAAATTAATACATAATCATCATTGAAAAAAAGAACTGAAAAAGCAATAGGTGGGGAAAGACATTCATTATTTTATTATCGAGTAGATTTTACAGTTTGATTTATTTCCTTCTAGTCTTTTTTCCCCCTGTTGTATGTTTGCAACATTGTGAACTTACTGAACTTACTGATAGTTTCATTTCTTGTCCTGGTTTTTTATTTCACAGGATGTTATGAACATTATCTCATATTCTTAAAGATTCTTTATTTAGTTCAGTCGCTCAGTTGTGTTCTGCTCTTGCGACCCCATGGACTGCAGCACATCAGGCTTCCCCATACATCACCAACTCGTGGAGCTTGCTCAAACTCATGTCCATTGAGTCGGTGATGTCATCCAACCATCTCATCCTCTGTTGTCCCCTTCTCCTCCTGCCCTCAGTCTTTCTCAGCATCAGCGTCTTATCCAATGAGTCAGTTCTTCACATCAGGTGGCCAAAGTATTGGAGCTTCAACTTCAGCATCAGTCCTTCCAATGAATATTCAGGACTGATTTCCTTTAGGGTTGACCAGATTGATCTCCTTGTAGTCCAAGGGACTCGCAAGAGTCTTCTCCAATACCACAGTTCAAAAGCATCAAAAAAGATTCTTCATAAACTCCCTTAAAAGTTGTATTATTACATGGGATGGATACAGTGTAACTTATCAAATCATTTCTCATACTGCTTGATGCTTAGAGAGTCTGTTGATTTGCTTCTTGGTGTTATAAAAAATATGATAGTGAATACCTTTTTGTACATCCATACAGTTTTTATCTACACTTCAGTTTCCTTTGGCTAGGAGGTGGAGATTTTGGGTTTTGTTCCTACAAGTAAAGCTAAGTGAGTGTATACCCTAGGGAAAGGTCAAGGATTGATGTTAATGGTGGTTAAATATATAAAATTACTTACTTTGGTTGATTATTTATTACTTTATAGATGGAGTGTTTGATGACATTTGGTGCAGATTTGTATTTATATATAATTTGATTGTGTGGTGACTGGAGGGAATTCTTGTCATTCTTTGAGCTATGCTTGTTGAAATGGAGTGGAATCTAGTTGGATTGTATACATTTCTGATATGTCTACTGTTTGTTCTCTCTCTGTTTTTAGTTACTTTTGGATACAAAGGCATCCAAGTGTTACTCTGTGCATTCCATCTTTCAAGTTGTGTAAAGTTCTTCACTTTTTTCCTCTGATGGTGAAGGGAGTGGAGTGAGTCGGCATGATTATATTTAATGTAGAAAATGTGAGAGAGCCCTTGAATTCTTGGCATTTTATAAGAGAGGCAGTGGAGTATAGTGGGAAGAATTGGTCTTAGGAGCCAGATGACTGGATTGGAACTTATTAGTTGGGCCCTGGAAAAGTCATTTAAATGATCTGAGCATACTTTTTTCCTTTGTGAAGAGTGAATGATAATGCTTACCTTCAGAATCCATATGAGGATCAAATAAGATCTCTGTATATTGCTTACTACACTATGCAGCTTCAAAAATGGTAGCTACCATTGTTATGGTACCCTCTTAATACTAATGTAATATTAATTATTAATAGGAATAATTATAACCAGTTGTATAGCCAGTGTTTACTGAGCTGTTATCATATGCTAGGTACTATGCTAAGCTGTTTATAGGCACTATCTCATTTTGCTTTGGGTAAAATGCAATATTTATGGTGGTAGATAGGGTGAAGAAATGCCCATCAAGGACAGCATGTCAAAATTGCCTTTTAATGCCATAAAATAGTACATGTTAAAATTCTAAGAAGATATCAGGCAGAAGAATAGTTTTGAAAGGTCATTCATTTCAGTTCAGTCACTCAGTTGGGTCCAACTCTTTGCAACCCCATGGACTGCAGCATGCAAGGCTTCCCTGTCCATCACCAGCTCATCGAGTTGGTGATGCCATCCAACCATCTCATCCTCTGTCATCCCCTACTCCTCCCACCTTCAGTCTTTCCCAGCATCAGGGTCTTTTCCAGTGAGTCAGTTCTTCGCATTAGGTGGCCAAAGTATTGGAGTTTCAGCTTCAGAGTGAGTCCTTCCAATGAATATTCAGGACTGATTTCCTTTAGAATGGACTGGTTGGATCTCCTTGCAGTCCAAGGGACTCTCAAGAGTCTTCTCCAACACTGCAGTTCAAAAGCATTAATTCTTTGGTACTCAGCTTTCTTTATGGTCCAACTCTTCCATCCATACATGACTACTGGAGAAACCATAGCCTTGACTAGACGGACCTTTGTTGTCAAAGTGATGTGCTGAGTTTTAGTATGCGGTCTAGGTTGGTCATAGCTTTTCTTCCAAGGAGCAAGCGTCTTTAATTTCGTGGCTGCAGTGATTTTGGAGCCCAAGAAAATAAAGTCTGTCACTGTTTCCATTGTTTCCCCATCTGTTTGCCATGAAGTGATGGGACTGGATGCCATGATGTTAGTTTTTTGAATGTTGAATTTTAAGCCAGCTTTTTTCACTCTCCTTTTTCACTTTCATCAAGAGGCTCTTGAGTTCCTCTTCACTTTCTGCCACAAGGGTGGTGTCATCTGCATTTCTGAGGTTATTGATATTTCTCCCAGCAGTCTTGATTCCAGCTTGTGCTTATCCAGCCTGGCATTTCACATGATATATTCTGCATATAAGTTAAATAAGCAGGGTGACAATATGCAGCCTTGACATACTCCATTCCCGATTTGGAATCAGTCATTGTTCCATGTCCAGTTCTGACTGTTGCTTCCTGATCTGCATAAAGATTTCTCAGGAGGCAGATCAGGTGGTCTGGTATTCCCATCTCTTGAAATTTTCACAAGTTGTTGTGATCTACACAGTCAAAGGCTTTGGTGTAATCAATAAAGCAGAAGTAGATGTTTTTATGAAATTCTCTTGCTTTTTCTATGATCCAGCGGATATTGGCAATTTGATCTCTGGTTCCTTTGCTTTTTCTAAATCCAGCTCGAACATCTGGAAATTCATGGCTCACATACTGTTGAAGCCTGCCTTGGAGAATTTTGAGCATTGCTTTACTAGTGTGTGAGATGAGTGCAATTGTGCGGTACCTTGAACATTCCTTGGCATTGCCCTTCTTTGGGATTGGAACGAAAACTGACCTTTTCCAGTCCTGTGGCCACTGCTGAGTTTTCCAAATTTGCTGGCATATTGAATGCAGCACTTTCACAGCATCATCTTTTAGGAGTTGAAATAGCTCAACTGGAATTCCATCACCTCCACTAGCTTTGTTTGTAGTGATGCTTCCTAAGGCCCACTTGACTTCGCAATCCTCTACAATGTGTAGTGCTCTTCAGGCACTCTGTCATTGAGGTGAGGTGAAGTCGCTCAGTTGTGTCCGACTCTTTGCAACCCCGTGGACTGTAGCCTACCAGGCTCCTCCGTCCATGGGATTCTCCAGGCAAGAATACTGGAGTGGGTTGCCATTTCCTTCTCCAGGGGATCTTCCCGACCCAGGGATCGAACCCAGGTCTCCTGCATTGGAGGCAGACGCTTTAACCTCTGAGCCACCAGGCCTTACCTTTATATTTTTGTAGCTGATTTCTTCTTAATACTGTTATTTTATGGGCTACATATTGTATAATGCAGAATGGTGAATAGAAATGTGTATACTTATTGAAACCTTTTTCCGTGTTAATATCACCACTTGGATAAAGTGTTTTCTCTATATTCTGTCTCTAGCTGCTTGAAAATTTTCTTTTCTGAAGTGAAGTGTAGTCTAAATAAATTAATAAATTAAAAATGATTTGACCTGAGAGGATAGAATAGCTGGGAGACAGGTTGGATAGAATGTTAAGAGTCTGGGGTAGAGCTTCTTCAGTTTTTTCTTAATAGCAGAGAAGGAGCATAAACTTCTCTGATAGCCTGAAGCAGCACATGTTACGTGAGCAGAAGAAATCTTAAGTCTTCACATGCATTTTATGTTGTATTCCCTAGCACAGACATATTTATTGTAATATAATTGTGTTTTAATTAATTATTGAGTAAAACTGAAGTTGTAGGAAGATGCATTGAGTATAGCTTATGACAGCACCTTCCTCCTGTCTTCGTTTGTATCTTTAGGGGTAGTGGCCGGAGTGGAATGGGATGCAGTCCTATGCTATCCTTTGTTTTGTGAGAAGGCCAGCCTTAGAGTTTCTTCTTTGGCTGTTATTGGTCCTGGATCTTTTCTGGTTGCCACAGAAATCTCTGAAAAAGGATTGTTACACTGGTTGGGAGTGGTTTTGGTAGGGAGGAAATTGTGATTCCATAAGCAAAGCATAGAGAGATTTGTTGTAATATATGTAACTGTCATTTGAACCTCTGTTTTCTTTTTCTAGCTAGATCATCCTGTAATTTTTTTGCATACCCTTGACTTGAGAAGAAAATGTATGTTTTTACAGACAGAGCTTTGGTTTTTTAATCCATGTTTAAAATGTACTCTCACGTGTTCCAGGTTAAAAATGTGCTCTCATAAAGACCATGGTGAGTCATCCAAGCTACTATAAGCTGATTGGGGACTTATAAAGATCGCACAGAAATGAAAACGGATTAGGGATTGGTTACTAATTTTTATTGCATTGAATAGTGATTTAGGGATAAAACCTTTAAAATAAAATAACATTTTGAGATAAGGCACAGGACAGAAACACTACCTTTCTTAAGAAACAAAAGACTACCATACCTTACTTTGGCTATTACAAATGAAAAAAACTGGCTCAAGATGTCATTTTTTTAGACCTGTTTCAGATATTAAGAAAGTGCATGAATATGAACTGAGGGAATACTCTGAATTTGGGAAATTATTCCAATACTCCAAAGGAAGTCTTTTTGGAAGTAGCCTCCCTTACAAGTTGTTGATTTGTTTTCTTCTGGTGGTTTTGCTGGTGAGCCGTTGTGAGGCTTTTAAATGAGCAGGATTATCTCATGGCGACTCTCCCGCCACTTGGTGGTCAGAGAACGCAGGTTGGACTTAACGTGATCACACAACGCCAGTCAGTGAGCAGGTGTGCTGCTGTTCTCAGCGAGAGTGAGTGAGTGGCAGGGTGCCACGGGGACCTTGCTGGAGAGAGTTACAGTCATCAGCCTCTTGGTCCTGAGGTGTGTGTTCTTTTGAGATTGTTGGGAATAAACGAAAGGTTTGCTGTGCCACTAGGTTTGCTTGGCTCACTTTGGATTTATGGCAGAAGCATGATTTGGCCTCAGGTTAGAGAATCTGAGTTTATATGGGCATTCATAAACAAGGGATGAACATTGTTTAGTTCTCCTGAGTGAGGAGGTCCTCTCTGGTTTTTGCTATTTGGAAACCCTACTGTATCCAACTGACTTTGACCTACTTAGGCTTGGGAAAATGTTTTTCAGTGTTGGTTCTGATTTGGAATAAAGTTAAAGGGGGAGGTTGGTTGTTGCATGTTGAATCTCTTGGTCACAACTTAAGAGACAACTTGAATTGATTATGCTTTTCCAACTAGGCGAGTAATAGATTCATTTAAAGACTTTATTAAATATCCTAAATGTCTCTTACTTAACCATCAACTAGTTCTTTTTATTCTAGGTGATAGCATAGTTTGTTTATTATATGTCAAGACCACCTTTCATCTGCCAAAGGTTCACAATCACTAATCTGCCATTTTGACATCCAAAAAGAACTGAGTCAATATTTTCCCTTTAAAATCAGCATAAACTATTGTAGTGGCAAATACGATCTTTTCTGAAGGGAGGTCATTGACATTCCCTATTTTTCTAGTTGGAGCTTCCCTGCTGGCTCAGTGGTAAAGAATCTGCCTGGCAATGCAGAAGACACAGCTTTGATCCTTGGGTAGGGATGATACCCTGGAGAAGGAAGTGGCAACCCACTCCAGTATTCTTGCCTGGAAAACCCCATACAGTCTGTGGGATCACAAAAGAGTTGGACACGACTTAGCGACTAAAAAAACAACAGTTTTCCTAGTTATTGTATAATTACCAGGTTCTGGGGATGATGTAACATACAGCATATATATCCTTTCTTTTCTAAAATGTGAAAAATGGAATTCTAAAACCCACCTGGCTCCATGGATTTCTGAAAAGGTATTACAGACCTCCCTTTGTGTGTGTGTGGATGTGGGAGTGAGTGGGTACGGGGGTGTGTGTGGGGGAGTGAGAATTAACCTCCTTCCCTCCTTCACTGTTGTTTTCAACTCAAAAATTTCCTTTTTAGACTAAAACTCTATAGACTAGAAACTGAATTATTTTAAATACAGAAAAAAATTGTAGTGGACTTGCTAATATAAAAGGAAATTCTTCTTGTAATACAGCCTTTTTGGACTGAACTTTGTGCTTTGAGGTGTTTGCCTTATGTATTGTTTTAGGAAATCAGTTTTTATTTTGAGTAGGGATAAGCCTTTTATCTTTTGGTCTAAGGAGTGTAGTGATAACTTGGCCTGGTCACTTTGCATAGAAATTTTCAGTGTGCTAATAGAAATGTTCTTATATATATAATATGTATAAAACCAGGTAAGAAATAGTTAACATATATATACACGTGTATATAAAACTAGCTGCCTATGATTGTGTGCAAGAGAAAGCCTCAACCCTGGCCCATATCCAAGTTTAACTGTGCGAGAACAGACAAGAAAATCCCACCAAGCCTTATGCATGAAGAAAAGGAGGTGCTAAGGTTTAGTTTCATAGAGGACAGACAACAAAACCAGTCTTTGGTAGTTTTATTCTTTCCTTTTATATTGGTTAAAAGGTTCGTAGCGTGATGTTTCAGAGAAGGCGATGGCACCCCACTCCAGAACTCTTGCCTGGAAAGTCCCATGGACAGAGGAGCCTGGTGGGCTGCAGTCCATGGGGTCACTGAGGGTTGGACACGACTGAGTGACTTCACTTTCACTTTTCACTTTCATGCATTGGAGAAGGAAATGGCAACCCACCCCAGTGTTCTTGCCTGGAGAATCCCAGCCTGGTGGGCTGACGTCTCTGGGGTCGCACAGAGTCGGACACGACTGAAGCGACTTAGCAGCAGCAGCAGCAGCAGCATGATGTTTATTGCTGCAGTGTACTTGTTAAAGGCATCTTCATTAAAAACAAATTGTGATTCTAATGAGTGGATGAAGTTTTCCTCAGGAGCCTATCATTGGCTTAGTGCTATTATTGTTTAACGCAGCTATGAAAGTAGCAATGAAGGGAATGTGCAATAAACTAGTCCTTGTGTATCTGTTGTTTTGAGAGTCAGGCCAGTTGGCTATTCTGACTTTTCTAGTTCCCTTGCAAACCTGTTTCCTGTAGCATTACCAGTGTTACTGTCTGAAGAATCCTTACATAATATTGAATAATTAAAGTGACATAAAGTTTGTAGAGGTTTGAGATACCCCGTTGTGGGAACACAGAACAGGCCATGCAGCTCAGGTGTGTCTTGCCTTCATATTTATTTAACCTCTCTTGTCAAACTTCAGTTGTTGCCAGAGTGAATAGTGTATTGCCAGACTGAGACTGACACTTGCTGAACAAGGTAGATAGCAGTGGGACTTTGCCCAGTGAATGATTTGGGGAATGAGAAGAGTCTTATTATTTAAAAGAAAATCAGTAATGATGAACGTACTTCATAAATATTTACCCATTCACTATTTACTTCATAATTCTTGTAGGAAGTCGGTAAGTGTTCATTTTACAGAGGAAATAGAGAAATCAACAGTGATATACATTTGCCTGTGGTTTCTTATTGCCCCTCAGGAGTAGCAAACTGATCAGTTGTAGTTGCACCTGCACTGATACCAATCTACACCAGAATACGGTTTGTCAGGAGGAATTTAATATCTCTAGAAATCGTTAAAATTTGTTCTTATAACTGGAGGCTTAAATGGTGCCAAGTTGGTAATCTTCAAAAGAAAGTGCTTCAGGGTTTATTTATTGTTAAAAAGAAAATGATAATCAAAAGCCTCCATAAAATAAAACTCTTCTTGTTAGTATTACACAATATTAAATATAAGCAACTACAGTCTGAAATGTCTTTAGGAGAGTTTCTTCTTTCTGTGTGCGGTCCTCTCTTGTTGTTCAGCTGTTGTCAGCCTTTGTGCTTTGGGAAGAAGATGAAATTAGATAGTTATAAGATACTGGAATATTCACAGGTATTATTTAGTTGAGGCCATAGAAAAGAATGGTTGTTTCATAGTGTAGAAAATTCTTTATTTTTACTTCCCCCTTTTCAAAGATTTAGTATAAAGGCAAGTAAAAGCCGATAGAAAATAGTTATTCCAAGGGTAGTTTAAAATATTATTAAACATGTAGAAGAGGTTATATTATTAAACATGTAGAAGAGGTTTTAATGGAAGTTGTTAAAATTTAATTTTGGCAACAGACTTTTCAAAGCATTAAAATGAAAAGATATATTTGAGAGGGTGCCAATCTAGTGAATTTTGTATTTTTATTTATTTAAAGTAGACTGGGCTTTCATTTTGTTGAAGCACATTAGCAGGCATAGGAGAGAGTACGTTAATGTGCTGTTTTTTATTCATCTATGTAGAATGATTTGTTCACTTTAAGGTGGTGGAGAACAGAGACAGTCACACTGTGGTATGCTGGAAAGGGGCGGGGTTTGAGGTCACAACGTTTGGTTCATTGTTGGCTTTATCATTTACCAGATTTGTGATCCTACAACAGTATGTTAAACTCTGTTTATATTATGTCTAAAATGAGGAGAATAAAAATACTGCCTAACGGGTTGTGATAGTGATCAAATTAAATAATTTTTAGGGAAATTATTTCTAAAATGTGGAGGTTTGTGATTCTGTTCTAATTTTTGTTATTGTTCAGTTGCTACCTCCTGTCTGACTTTTTGTGACTCCATGGACTGCATGCAGCACGCCAGGCCTCCCTGTCCCTCACCATCTCCTGGAGTTTGCCCAGGTTCATGTTCATTTTGTTCACATTTGCCCAAGTTTGCCCAGGTTCATGTCCATTGAATTGGTGATGCTATGGAACTGTCTCTGCACTAATGTACTACAGCCATCATCCTTACTAATATTAATTGTCTTACAATGTTAGGTGGCATAGCAACTCTTGAAAGGTTTCTAAGCTCACAAGTTTATGGGCAGTGAGTGACTATTCATGCAAAACTTCATTTCTGACAGTCAGTTTAAGTCAGGTGATTGAGAGGGATGATAATTTAAGGAACTGCCTTACAGTAAGGACCCCTCAGAATCTCAGAATTCTTCAGATGAATTTTTTCTCTTTTTGGTTAGATGAGGGAGGTTAAAGCAATAAAGTAAACTTTGTTATATCTCCATTAGTAACTTTGAGTCTTGTATTTTCACCTTAGTTTTAAATGCTTGTTGAGGATCTGTTGTAGTGACAGTGTTAACCCTAGGCTTAAGCAGGGTGGCAGCTGAATAGTTCTTAAGAAAGTTTTTGCTTTGTTTGATGAGCAGTTATCCGAACAAAATTTTAGTGTCAGTAAGAGTTAACCTTTTGAAGATTTTGAAGTACTGGATGTGGTGGCCTTTGTATACTTCTGAGTGAGGATGAGAGGATGCAAGGGTGAAATTGGGAAATACAGGTGGAACTCCCATCTTCTGTGTGCCTGTGCTTGAGGCAGGAAGGGTCGCTTAGTCTTATTCAGAAAGGGCCGGGACACTGTGTGCTGCTGCTTCTGTTTGCATGCTCTTTGTGATCAGGAAAGACAGGGCTTCCCCAGGCCCTGTGCTGTCCCTTTCCAATCAGCGTGCTTGTCTGGACATAAAAAAGCCCTAGGCTACTTTTTATTGGGAAATAGTGAGGTTTTTACTTACTCTGTGTATGTATGTGTTAATGGGATTGTATTGTTTGGAACTTTTCACTTTATTTTAAAGAAAGAAATCAGCAAATTCAGGAACCCAGAGACAGTGTGGCTGTTGGAGTGGTTTTGATGGAGGCTGTGTACTGGTGAACTTCATTGGAGCTATTTTCTGATTTTTCTTTAGGAGAAGATAATGGCTGGGTTTAAGTGAGTGGGGTTATAGGATGGTTTGACATTCATTTGACTGGTGTCAGGAAAACTTTGGGGCTTTCTGGTTGTAACAGTTCCTATTCCATCTTGAAAGATCTGTGTTAAATTGCAATGATGTGAGAGTAGATGATATGTGAAACAGAAAAACTGTGGACCTTGGGAATGGATAGTTAGGTTTCTAAATATAATTTCTAAGAACGCTGGGGCCAGGTGAAGTAGCTTACTTTTCCTTCATAGGTATTTCATGGCTTTTGCATTCTTGTTGCTACCCCTGTAATCTGTTACTTCACTACTGGATGTCATAGTAGTCTCCTTACTTGGCCCCCTTATTGCCATTTGGTCTGTTTTATTCTGTTCAGGCTGCCATAACAAAATAATACAGGCTGAGTGATTTAAACAACAGCAATTCATTTTCCAACAGTTCTGGAAACTGGAAGTCTGAGATCAGGGTACTGACATTGTCAGGTTCTGATGTGAACTCTTCCTGGCTTATAGGCTCTCTTCTTGCTGTGTTCTCACATAGCCTTTCTTCATTGTGTGCATGACAGGAGAGGAGGGAGAGAAAATTGTATGGTATCATTTTCATGGATGTGTGCTAAGTTGCTTCAGTAGTGTCTGACTTTGTGACCCTGTGGGTTGTAGCCTGCCAGGCTCCTCTGTCCATGGGATTCTCCAGGCAAGAATACTGTGGAGTGGGTTGCCATTTCCTTCTCCAAGGGATCTTCCTGACCCATGGATCAATCCTGCATCTCATTGTGTCTCCTGCTTTGGCAGGCAGGTTCTTTACCACTGGTGCCACCTGGGAAGCCCAGTGTTGTCTTACAAGGGCACTAATGCCATGGCAGGGGCCGCAGCCTCATGACCTCATTTCATCCTAATTACCTGTCAAAGGCCTCATTCCAGATATTGGCTTCAGTAGATGAATCTGTGGGAGGGAGATACAAATGTTTAGTCCAAAACACAATCCTCGTATCTTCAAAACATCTTTCTCCTGTGGTTTGTCTCAGTCTATATTTGTTCCCTATTGGGTATCAAGACAAACAGAAGCTCCACCTTGGCATTTAAGTTCTTTAATAATATGATAGAAACTTACTTGAGCCAGTTTTACACTCAATACTTCCCAATCTGAATTGTATGGTTCAGTTGCACTGGTTTTTTACCTGACTTCCTGCCTCTAGTTTTTTTTTTCTTACTAACTGGAATACTTACTTGCTGTTTCTGTGTCTTTTTAGCCCCCTTTCTTTCATGAAATCTTTTCCGGCCGTTTTGGGTCATAATTTTCAAAAAATACGGCTTCCAGATATTTAAAGGATATTTGGGTAAAGGAAAATACTTGTTCTTTTTTGCTCCTGAAGGCAAAGCTAAAGCTATTAAGGTGGTTATGACCAGTAGATCTTTGATTCCATCCAGTTACTGTAATGGGTTAGCTAATGGGTTAGCCCTATAAATTTAAAAGAAGACTGAAGACTGCTTTTTGTGAGTATTGAACAAAGGATTTCTGTTTTAAAATATACATATCTTAGATTATATGCTTTCTGAGAGCAAAAATAGTGTTTTACACTTGTATTTCTGCAAAATACCCTGCTTTTAGGTCAAATACCTGGTGATTGACTATTTTTAGGTTTGGGGATATGTGATAGATTGGTGGAAAGAAAGATTAAATCCCCTAAATTAAATTTCTGAGATTAAATGCCCTGATTTGCATTTTTCGCTAGGATCAGCTTCATGGGGAAGTTTTTTTTTTTTTTTTTTT
>SJYQ01033944.1:17063-55928 GCA_006410935.1 Redunca redunca
AAATTTTTATTTTAACTTTAGTTTACTTTACATTACTGTATTGGTTTTGCCAAACATTGACATGAATTCACCACGAGTGCACAAACGTTCCCAAACATGAATCCCCTCCCACCTCCCACCCCATGCCATCCCTCTGGGTCCTCTCCTTGCACCAGTCCCAAGCATCCTGCATTCTGCATCTGACATCAACTGGCGATTCGTTTCTTACTTGATAGTATACATGTTGCAATGCCATTCTCCCATCTCATCCCACCCTCTCCCTCTCTCTCTCCCCCAGAGTCCAAAAGTTCTCTCTATAGGTTTGAGTCTCTTTTGTTGTCTCGCATACAGGGTCATCATCCCCATCTTTCTAAATTCCATATATATGCGTTAGTATACTGTATTGGTGTTTTTCTTTCTGGCTTACTTCACTCTGTATAATCGGCTCCAGTTCCATCCATCTCCTTAGAACTGATTCAAATGTATTTTTTTTAATGGCTGAGTAATACTCCATTGTGTATCATGGGGAAGTTTTAAGGGAGCTCTGGATTTGTGTGGATTAGCTGACCAGAGACCTGTGGTGTTCATTTATTAGTATGTTTCACCTGTTCTCTTATTTCTTCTGAGAGTATCTTAGCTCATCCACAACCCCACATTTAAACATCAAGGATGAGCAGGAAGTGGCCAAGTGGTAAAGCCATTGAGGTTGTATGTGAATACAGCTGTCTCTGCTGAACCACAGCCAGCCCTAGCTCTGAAGAGCAAAGAGAAGTGATACTTTCATAGTGTTTTCTTTTCTCAGGGCATGTGTCATTTTTGTTCTTCAGTAACTTCATATTGTGGAAAGGATGGCTTCTCTGCTACTGGCCTTGATTGGGTAGAGGAGCTCTGTTGTATCAGGGCCAAAAGGAACCATTCTGTCACAGTCTGGAAACCACTAGGTGGCCAGAACCTTGGAAGGGATCCTTTTCCTACAGTAACCTGGATTTTTGCCAATTGAATTGAACCACAGAAGAGAGGTTATATGACCTAGCATTAAAATAAAGGTGGAGAAACATCTGTAAGGACAGAAAAAAGGTAATCTTAATGGAACTGAGTCTACTTGCCTGCTTAATTTGTAGTGGAAGGGTGAATGATCACCTTTTATTTAATGCTTCTAAAATCATCCTCAGATTTTTGGGCCAAAAGCTGTTTTTTGTCAACTGTAGAGAATATGTTGTCTTTGTGTTTTGAAATTAGACTGCAAACCTCAACATGAAGTCTTTGGAAATTGTATTTTTTATTTTTAGTTTTTATTAAGCCAGGAGAATTGAGTTGGCCAGTCTAATGTAATTTGGAGCTAAAATGTTACCCTTGTATGTGGAATTTGGGAGAATCTTGTTTTGAGGGAAACATCAATAGAAAGTGAAGGAGTTTTGCCAGGAGAGATCTAGGGCTATATCAAATTGTTGTTTGAGGGGGATGTGATCTTTGTGATAAAGATGGTAAAAATTGTCATTGCATTAATCCACCTCAGAACAAATACTGTCCATTGTAAGCGTCTCACTGACTTCAGACCACTTTATCTGAGATAATGAGATAGTGGCTCTGAGATTCTCAGCTCTCATTTAGCTTACCTCTGAAATGTATAGAATATATCGCCTTGTTTTAGTCGATTTATTTATTTCAAAAAGAAACTGTCATTGCTTGTGAAATCTGCAAATTTTTGAGATGCCACCTTTACAGACTTAAGATTGATTTTTAGGTCTCTGAAAGTGCCCATTTGCTCCCTGTGAAAGGAGCAGGTTTGCATTTATTCAGTGAGTCTAAGATGAGGTAATTGGTATTTTTATGATTTGAATGGAGGCTTTGTATTTTTGAATTTTGTGAAACAAAGCTGTGTTTGTAAACACATTTCAAAAATATAAATGACACTTTGGTGAAGATGTTCACTGAATAGCAAGAAAGTTCAGGAAAAAAGGGAGCTTTTGTTAACATTTAATAATAATCTAACTGTTTTCATTGACTATCTCACTGATTAAAGAGTACCTGATTTTTAGAACTTTTTGTATTGCAAATAATCCTGAGACTGGATTGTGGTAGGAAAAAACTTTTTTGGTATCCAGTACTCCTATACTAAGTTGGATTTTTCAGCTATTGTCTTGGTTTAGAAGAATGTATCATAAGCACTGTATTTCAGTGTAAGGATCATCTTGGGAAACTCTAGGAAAGAATTTTTTAGTACTCTGATATAAGATGAACAAGTTGCCGTGGTATGGGATGTATTTTGGTATGGCTCAGCTGGTTTAGGTATAAATAAGCAGTGTAAAAGTGTTCAGGAAAATCCAGAGTTGAGTTTTCCGAGATTGTAAAATGAACTGGTTAATTTTATATTCCATTCCAATTTCTTCTTTTAAAGGCTTGTTGACCTTTGAATGAAGTTTTCTGTACTGGTATGGAAGTACTATTTCCAGAGGAAGTGTGTTTTTCTATTTGTAGTGGTTTTCAATAACATCCTAGGTAACACTGAGAGAAGTGGGAGTGTTAAATTTTAAAGTTTGAAGCCTATATGTAAGTGAGTGCTGAAAATATTTTCTTTTATTAACTATTTTTGAAAAATTATAAAAATACAAGTCAAAGCTAAGAAAAAAAAACCAAATAGCATAGAAAGATACATGGTGAAAAGCAAAAGTTCTTATGGTTATTCCTTCCTGTTCCACATGTCCACTCCCTTGGCAGAGGTTTACTCTGTTCAATTTCTTCTCAAAGTTTTTCATGCATGTGCTAGTGATACATAGCTCTTGTTTTTTTATATTGTAGGGAATGCCAATTCTACAACTTAACCTTTTCACTTAACAAGAGAAGGTGGATAGGAGATCACTATATAAAGCGTACTCTTGAGCCCATATTGATTTTACTAGAATATTTGATTTTCTAAAATATGTGTAGTGATTTGACCTGCTATAGAAAGTGACATAATTGTATAGTACATGTGACTTAATGAAGCCAAAAGTCCTAAAAATGTTAATGTTTGTTGGAAGTCTTAAGATTTCAGTTCGAACAACTTAAATAACTTGTCCTCTTTAGAAAACAAACAATTTTATTGTAATAGAAGGCATTCAATAAGATATTAGTTTTTTATGTACCAGACCTTGTACACAGGGCACACTTTATATGAATTATTTATGTACTCTTTGTAATAATTCTTTGAGGCAGATTTACTTTTACTTCTTTTTTTTGCAGATGAGGAAACAGGCTTCAGGTGGTTGAGTAACAGCTACTAAGTGGCAGAATCAGATTTCAAAAGTGATCTATACATTTATGCAGTGGTAGCTAGTTATTCAGATTACTTAAAGAAAAACTAGTCTCATGGACAAATTGTGTATTATCCTGTTATCAAATACCATAGCGATTTAACACCCAAATTTAGTGAAGTCAGCATTGTTATAATGTATTTGGTGGAGGGATTGGCTCTTCCGTGAATCTAAACTCAAGTGTTTTAGCATCACCTGGGGATTTTTTTTTAACAAATGCCCACCTGGATTGTGGTGAAATACCCTTCTAATCCCAGTTTGCTGAGTGTTTTCTTTTTTTTTTTAAATCATGAATGGGTTGAAATTTTGTTAAATGGCTTCTCTCAATCCATTGTAACCATCAGATTAATGTTCTCCTTTGTTCTGTTCATGTAATAAATAACATTGATCGATTTTTTGATGCTAAATCATTTACATTCTGAAATAAATTCTGCCTAGTCATAATATATTGTTTTCACATGACTGAATTAGTTAATATTTTGTTAAGGATTTTTATATCTGTATTCATGATGGATATTGAGCTGCAGACTCCTTTCCTTTTTTGGGTACTCTGTCTTGGTTTTGTCATCAGAGTCATGCTGGGCTCCCTTGTTTCTCTTCTGTTTTATTTTTATTTTTGGCCACAAGGCATATGGGATTTTAGTTCCTCGGCCAGGCATTGAACCCGCACCCCCTGCATGAGAAGTGTGGAGTCTTAACCATTGGACCACCAGGAAAGTCCCCTTCTTTTCTGTTATCTGAGAGTTTATAGAAATGGTGTTATGTCTTCTTTAGATATATAACAGAATTCACCATTGAGAGCTAGGTCTAGTATTTTCTGATTAAGAAGGTTTTAAATTGTGAATTTAATTTGTTTAGTTGATTTAAGTCAATTCAGGTTTTCTATTTCTTCTTAAATCAGTTTTTGTAATTTGTGTCTTTCAAGGAGTTTGTCCATTTCATTTGTTGCTGAATTTATTGGTCTAACTATTTATAATATTTTGATACCCTTTTATTGTGTTGGATATGTAGTCATGTTTCATCTTTCTTGATATTGATAATTTTGTCTTTTCTCTTTTTTCTTAGTCTTAACAGAGTTTGCATTTATTCATATATTTTCTGTTTCCATTATACTTCCTTCCTTTGTGTATATCTAGTTTTCTATCGTGTCTCAGTTTCCTTCTGCCTGAAAAATTTCTTTTATATTTCATATAGTACAAAACTGGAGATAGTGAATTCTGTTTATATTTTGCTGCTCTAAAAAGTTTTTTTTTTTTGCCTTTATTTTTGAAGGGTACTTTTGCTGGATATAGAATCATCTTGACTTTTTTTGGACAATTTAAAGATGTCTCTTCATTGTACTTTCTGGCTTTCATTGTTTCTCATGACACGTTTGTGCTAATTCGTCTTTGTTCCTTTCTGTGTAATAGTTTTTTTTTCCCCGCCCATTTGGCTGATTTTAAGAGTTCTTTGTTTTAGTAATTCGGCTGTAATATTTCTGTGTATGTATGTGTATATTTGATATGTATGTTTATAGTTAAAATGTTTTGGACATTGTATCTTTAAATGTTTTTTCTTCTAGGACTCCAATTAGAGTAATGTTGATTCTCTTGATATTATTCTACAGGTTACTGTGGTTCCATCATTTTTTTCAGCTTTCTTCCTCTTATGATTCAGTTTTAATAATTTCTGTTATTGTGTCTTAAAGCTACTGCTCTTTTTTTTTTGCAGTGTCTAATCTTTTCATCCTGTCCAGTATCTAATCTATTCATCCTATCCAATAAATTTTTCAGATACTGTTTTATTTCTAGAAATTATGTTCTTTTTTTGGTTTTGGTTTGCATCTATTCACAGTGTTCCTGATTTTCTTTGTCATTGAATAATTTGTAATAGCTGTTTCCAAGTCTTTGTTTGCTAATATCATCATCTTTTTTATGCTAGGCTAATTTGTATTGAGAGGTTTTTTCTTCTGATTATGGGTTTTTTTTTTTTTTTGCATCTGCACATGTCTAGCAAATTTTTGATTAAATTGTGAACATTTTGAATCTTACACTGTTGAGTAGATTTTGTTGTCTTCTTTTAAATAATATTTGTTGTTTAATTGCTAAGTCATGTCCTACACTTTTGTGACTGCATGAACTGTATGTAGCCTGCCAGGTTCTTCTGTCTGTGGGGTTTCCCAGGTGAGAATACTGAAGTGGGTTGGCATTTCCTTCTCTAGGGGATCTTCATAGCCCAGGGATTGAACCTGTGTCTCCTGCATTACCACTGAGCCACCAGGAAAGTCTTAAATAATATAGGATTTTGTTATGTCAGGGGATTGAGTCAATCAATCCCTTTAAGTCTTGTTTTTAAGCTTTGTTAGAGTGGATATAGAGTAACTTTTATGCCAAGAATAGTTTTTACTAAGTCATAACTCTTGAGAGGTATTTATTGAATGCCTTGAGTTTTCAGTGTTTATGTTCCACTCTGACTGCTTCCAGCTTTTAAAACATTTCCCAGTCCTGTTTGAGCTCTGGGAGTTGTTGACCTTAAAACTCCGTGATCATTTTGCCTGCCTTTGTGGAGTTGTGCTGTGGTCTTATGTAATTTCCTATCAGTAACATACAAGGTCAGTGTTCATTCCAATCCCAAAGAAAGGCAATGCCAAAGAATGCTCAAACTACTGCACAATTGCACTCATCTCACATGCTAGTAAAGTAATGCTCAAAATTCTCCAAGCCAGGCTTCAGCAGTACGTGAACCGTGAACTTCCTGATGTTCAAGCTGGTTTTAGAAAAGGCAGAGGAACNATGCTGAAGCTGAAACTCCAATACTTTGGCCACCTGATGCTAAGAGTTGACTCATTGGAAAAGACTCTGATGCTGGGAGGGATTGGGGGCAGGAGGAGAAGGGGATGACAGAGGATGAGATGGCTGGATGACATTACCGATTTGATGGACATGAGTTTGAGTGAACTCTGGGAGTTGGTGATGGACAGGGAGGCCTGGCATGCTGCAGTTCATGGGGTCACAAAGAGTCGGACATGACTGAACGACTGAACTGAACTGGGTTATTTCTAATTTTTTATTACTTCAAAGAAAGCTCTTATGACTATGGTTAAACAAGTATTTGTGGGATATTTATATGGTAGCTGTCTATAAGCTTAACATAACAAACTTTCCACAGTAATATAATTTTATATATGAAAAATGAATGTGAAGAGTTAGTTGCTCAGTTGTGTCCAACTCTTTGCGACTCATGGGCTCTTTGTGGAATTTTCCAGGCAAGAATACTGGAGTGGGTTGCCCTTCCCTTCTCCAGGGGATCTTCCTGACTTAGGGATCAAAACCTGGGTCTCCTGCATTGCAAGGTGGATTCTTAAACATTGGATCACCAGAGAAGTCACCTGCACAAGTTTTAAAAACTCATTAATTCTAATAGACTTTTTTGTAGATTCCATTCCATCAGATACTCTGTTGATGATCATTTAATCTGTGAGTGATTGCACTTTTACTTCCTGGTTCTAATCTGGATACCTTATTATTTATTTTTTCTCTTCTGGGATTGTACTTTCTGAAACTAGAACAGTTTTGAATGGAAGTGGTGAGAACAGACAAACTTGTCTTGTTTTGGATCTCAGAGGGAAAGTATTTAGTCTTTTACTGTTAAATGTGATGTTAGCTGTAGGCTTTAATGTAGTGTTATTTATTACACTGAGGAAGTTTCCTTCTGTTAAAAACTTTTAATAGATTTTTCCAGGAGTGGATATTGGCTTTTGCCATACGCTTTTAAAAAATCTGTTGCGATGAATACATGGCTTTTCTTTCTAAATTTGTTACTATGTATGGAGTTACAGTGTTTGATTTTTTATTGTTAAATCAAGTTGCATTCCTCAGAAAAACCACATATGGTCATGAATTATTCTTTTTGTATATTGTTGGCATTTATTTGTTAAAATTTCTTCACATATGTTGATGAACATACGTAGTTTTTTTCCTTCTAATTTGTCTGATTTTGACACCAGGTTAATTCAAGATTCATAGAATGAGTTAGGAAGTATTCCTTCTTTTTTAAATTTTCTAGAAGAGCTTCTGTATAATTGATTCTCTTTCTCCCTTAAATATTTGTTGTTATTCACCAGTGAAACTATGTGGGTCTGGAGGTTGTTTTTGTTGAAAGATTTTATACTACAAATTCAGCTATTTATTTCTTCTTGTTTAAACTTTGTTAGTTTGTGTTTCTCAAAGAATTTGTTTAAGTCATTTAAGTTGTTGAATATATTAAATAGAGTTGTTGCATAATATTTACTTATTATCTTTTTAGTATCTGTAAAGCTTGTAGTAATGTCCCTGCTCTTATTCTTGATATTGCTATTTTGTTTCTTCTTTCTTTTCTCCTTTGATTGCTCTAAAAGTGGTTTTATGATCTTATCAAAGAACCAGCTCTTGGATTCAGTGGTTTTCTTTTTCTCATTTCCTTGATTTCTACTGTGACCCTATTATTTGCTTTCTCTTGTTTACTTCAGGTGTATTTTTTCCTTTTTTAGTTTTAGATTACAATGTCATTACTTTGAGACTTATTCTCTAATATAGGCTGTTAGTGCTATAAATTCCTGCCTCCTCAAGTACTCCTTTTTAGTAACACTTAACGGATTTTGATATGTTGAGTAGTTATTTTTATTTAGCTTAAATGTTTTCTGATTTGTTTTTGATTTCTTCTTTCACACACAAATTATTTAGAAGAGATTGTTATTCAGGTTCCAAATGTTCAGGGAGAATATTCATTTTAGGGATATTTCTGTTACTAATTTCTATTTTAATTGCATTATGGTCAGAGAACATATTTTGTATGAATTGAGCCCTTTTAAATGTACTGAGTCTTATTTTATGGCCTGGAATATGACTTGATTTGGCAGGTGTTCTGCTCTTGGATTCTATTTTTTATTCTTTTCTAAGTATCAGTTAGGTCATTTATATCCTTTCTTACTTTCTGTTGGGTTGATACCAATTATTAAGAGAGGGAAATTGAAATATCTGATAAGAATTATGAATTTTTTACTTATCCTTGCAGTTTTATTAGGTTGTATTCATATATTTTGAAGCTCTGTTACGTGATTTAATGTTTAGGATTGTTATATCCTCTTGATTGATTATTTTGTCATTATGAAATGGCCTCCTTTATCCCTGGTAATAGTCTTTGCTCATAACTTTACATAATATTAGTGAATATACTTCAGCTTTCTTTTGATGTTTTAGTGTTGTACCCCCTTTCCTTATTTTGACTTTTCACTTTGTTCTATTTAAGGTACCTTTATTGTAGGCAGCATGTAGTTAGGTTTTGCATTTTTATCCAGTCTGAAATCTTTGGTTTTAAACTGGAAATTTTAATGTGGTGTTTGATATGGTTAGAGTTAAATTTATCATCTTTCTATTTTCTGTTTATCTAGTATGTTCTTTGTTCCTTCTTTAGGATAAATTGAATATTTTTATGATTCTATTTTGTATTCTTTGTCACCTTCCTGGAGATAACGTTTATGTTGTTAATTTAGTGGTTGTGTTAGAATTTATGGTATATATTTTCAACTTATCTTGGGGTACCTTAAGTGATATTATGTCATTTCATTATTACTGTTCAAGTACCTTAATGTAATGTACATCCAGTTCTCCCAACTTTTGTGTTATAGTTGCTGTACATTTTACTTTTGCATATGTAATGAAGGTCACCACTAGAAACTCAACACTTACTATTTTTGTTTAGTCCATCCTCTTTTAAAGAAACTTAAATAATAAGAACAGCCCATATGTGCTCCTTAGTGAAGTTACCAGTCCTGTGCTCTTAGGGCAGATCTGCCTTTCCATCTGGCATTGTTTTCCTTGTGCTTGAAGAACTTTAATATTTCTTGTAGTGCTGATCCATTGGTATTGAATTCCTTTCAGCTTTTGCATACCTCAAAAATTCTTGCTTTTTTTCCTTTGCTTTTAAGAATGTATTTTTGCTAGGTATAGAATTTTGTACCCAGATGGGCACCTTTTTCTTTCAGTGTTTTAAAGATTTAATCCAGTGTCTCCTTGCTTTCACAATTTCCAATGAGGAATCTAATGTCATTCTTATTTTTCTTTCTCTCTGTGTAATGTGTTTTTCTTTTCTTCTTTATTTGTTCTTAAGATTAAAAAAAAAATACTGGCTTTGAGCAATTTGATTATGACATGACTTTGTATATGCATGTCTTCATGTTTCTTTTGCTTTATATTTGTTGAACTTCTTTGATCTGTGGGTTTATAATTTTCATAAAATTTGGGCAATTTTAGAAACTTATTTCTTCAGATAATTTACTGTGCCCTTCACCTTCAGAAATTCCAGTTATATGGGAGAGGACGTGGAGTTGTGCCACAGCTGACTTCATTAAAAAAGTTCTCTTTTCTCTTTGTGTTTCATATTGGATGGTTTCTTTTGTTGTGTCTTCAAGTTTACTGCCTTTACTTCTGCAGTGTTTAATCTGACAGTCTTCCATCAATTCTGTTCAGTGTAATTTTCATTTACTACATTATAGTTTTCATCTCTAGAAGCTTGATTTGTGTCTTCTAATATCTTCTACATCTCTAAACTTTCAGAACATATGGGATAGATTATAGTAACTGATTTAATGTCCTGCTCTGTTTGTTCTTACATCTTAGTCAGTTTGGCTAGAGTTAATTGATTTTTTTCCCTTTATGTATGTTTTGTACCTTTTTGTGTCTTTGTTTGGTTAGTATTTTTATTAGATTTTAGACATTGTGCTTTTACCTTGCTGGGTGCAGTATGTTTTTATATTACTAAAAATATTCTTGAACCTTATTCTGGATGTAGTTAAGTTCCTCTGAAACATCTTAATACTTTTTGGTCTTTTTAGATTTGTTAGGTGGGTCCAGAACAGTGCTCAGTCTGAGTTGATTATTCCTCACAACTGAGTCTGTTTTGTGTACTCTACTCCAAGATTCATGAAGTTTTCCAGTCTCACTGCTGGGTTACTGGCCCTGTGCCTGGCACTTTTACCTTTATCTTTAGGGGTTATCCTTTCTTCAACTTCAGGTAGTTTCCTTACAGGCATATGCTGTCATTTCTCAAGGAGAACCTCTTGCAGGTGAGATAGGGAGTGGCATAGCTGAGCTAGCTTACAATCTAGCAAAAAATAGTGCTCCCCTTTCTTCAGTGAATGGAGAGCAACGTCCAAAGGTTTCGTAAGAACTTTTGAAGACTATCTGTGAAGGTTAGTTAACCACCTATCTTCATGAAAAATGGAAGCAAGAATTCAGTTTTATAGGAGAAATAACCTTCCACACTTAGGAAACCAATTTTCTTCAGAGTCTAGTATATTAAAAATTGAGAAATTAGGAACAGTTTAGTCAATATTTTAAGTTTCTTGTTTTGAAAGTGAAAGTGGCTCAGTTGTGTGTGACTCTTTGTGACCCCATGGACTATACAGGTCATAGAATTTTCCAGGCCAGAATACTGGAGTGGATAGCTGTTCCGTTTTCCAGGGGATCTTCCCAACCCAGGGATCGAACCCAGGTCTCTCACATTGCAGGCGGATTCTTTACCAGCTAAGCCACCTTCTTGTTTTGAGTTGGCTGTTTAATCTATTTAATTGTTAAAAAGGATTTCACATTCAAGTATTAAACGTTTATGCTATTACTTGATTAGGTTATGCTTGTTGTCTGACTCTGTGCGACCCCATAGACGGCAGCCCAAGGCTCCCCTGTCCCTCCAGGCAAGAACACTGGAGTGGGTTGCCATTTCCTTCTCCAGTGCATGAAAGTGAAAAGTGAAAGTGAAGTCACTCAGTCATGTCTGACTCTTAGTGGCCCCATGGACTGCAGCCTGCTAGGCCCTTCATCCATGGGATTTTCCAGGCAAGAGTACTGGAGTAGGGTGCCATTGCCTTTTCCGTACCGTTTAATAAAATTGTTTAAAAACAGGTCATGTGTTGGTGATGATGCAAGCAAATATTGAATAGATGTTCACAGGTGTTTGTTTCAGTTAACTTTGGTATTAGAAACAGCAGGATTATTGTTCAGTTTTTTAACATAACCAAATTAATCTGAAAAATAAAAATAAATAGCTACTACAAAATGCATTGTATATGTATTTTACAAATAAAATCACTATCTCTAAGTTGTTAAAAAATGCATCAGTCAAATATGTAATTTATTTGTATTCTGATGTATCTAAAAAAGAATTTGAATTGGATAAATTAACTTGCAAGAGAAAGGAAATGATTAAAATTTCCTAACTAGTATACATTTCTTTAATAGTCATTTATTAATAATAACTGCATTGTGGAATGGGCTTCCCAGGTAGCGCTAGTGGTTAAGAACCCACCTGCTGATGCGGGAGACTCAAGAGACACAGATTGATCCTTGGGTTGGGAAGAGCCCCTAGAGAAGGAAATGGCAAACTCCTCCAATATTCTTGTCTGGAGAATCCCATGGATAGAGGAGCCTGGCGGGCTATGGGCTGTAGGATAGCAGAGGAGGACTCGAGTGAAAAAGACTTAGCACTCAGTTGAGTGCAGTTGCTCAGTCTTGTCTGACTGTTTACAGCACGCCAGGTTTCCCTGTCCATCACCAACTCCCAGAGCTTGCTCAAACTCATGTCCATCGAGTCGGTGATGCCATCCAACCATCTCATTCTCTGTCTTCGCCTTCTCCTCCTCTGCCTTCAGTCTTTCCCAGCATCAGGGTCTCTTCCAGTGAGTCAGTTCTTCACATGAGGTGGCCAAAGTACTGCAGTTTCAGCTTCAGCATCTGTCCTTCCAATGAATATTCAGGATTGATTTCATTTAGGATTGACTGGTTGGATCTCCTTGCAGTCCAAGGGACTCTCAAGAGCCTTCTCCAACACCACACTCTCACATATAGTCCAACTCTCACATCCATGCATGACTACTGGAAAAACCATAATTTTGACTAGACGGACCTTTGTCAGCAAAGTAATGTCTCTGCTTTTTAATATACTGTTCAGGTTGGTCATAGCTTTTCTTCCAAGGAGCAAGCATCTTTTAATATCATGGCTGCAGTCACCATCTGCAGTGATTTTGAAGCCCAAGAAAATAAAGTCTGTCACTGTTTCCATTGTTTCCCCATCTATCTTAGTACTGTGGAATTCTGTTTGAGTCAGTTTTGCAATAAGTTCTATTTTAAGTAATTTGAGAGGTCTTACAAATGAATGGAGCAAAATGTAGACTTTCAGAGATTTGCTTTGATATTTGAGGTATTTTGATAGTTATATCCAAAGTACTTTTATTAATGCAAAGCTGTTTTATTGTGCCTTATCCTAATGCTGTGCGATATAAATTAATCTTTGAGATTAGATAAAACCATTAGTTCAGTAAGTGTTTACTGTATGTTCGGCACTGTTCAAAGTACTTTGAGGATAATAAAGATGTTTTGAATATGGTCAGTGTAGCTCCATATATCTAATCAAGAGAGAATATGTATACTATGCTAATAATTGTAAAAGAAATATAAACATTTTTGGGTCTTTGTAAACATGTTTTAGGAAAAAAGCCTGTGAAAACTCTCTTCATGAGTAAATGGGTTAATATGTCTGTGTTTCCCCCCTTATGTATCTAACATTATTGTTAAAATAAAAACCACTGAAGTGCAAGACTCTATAGTTAAGCTTGTATAAGCTGTCTCTGAATCTTACGGTTCAGTGTCTAGCAGAGTATAGTCAAATAGATAGTGTTGTGCACATAGTGCTAATAGATATGTGGGGGAATGAATGCCTCAGAACTGTTCCAGAAGCTGTGTATCAGTAACTAACAAACTTTTCAAACTGCAGACCGTTACCTTTATAGTGGGTTAAGAAGGCACTTCAGTCCATCTCACACAGCATGATAAAGAAATGGAACAGAAGCCATGACAATGTAATTTGTACTTAGAGGATTGTTTTTTTTATGAAATTTTAGTTTGTTATTTAAATATACGTTTGTGTATGCTAGATGGTGATATAAAATGTATTTAACAGTGGATTGTGGTTTTTGAAAAATTGAAAGCCGCAGCTTTAGTAACTAGTTAAAAGTTTTCAAAGTGCCAGTTTCTCTTTACTATTTTGCAAGGTGTGAAAAATGATTGGATTTGCATATCTGACATGATGGGTTTGGTCCTTTGTTAATGCTGCTTTGCAAAATGCTGGAGATACTGGAATTTAAACTCCACTCCAGATTTTCCTGTATTTGATAAAAGATCTCTTAACAACTTTTTTTTGTTGTTGCAAATACCTTTGGTCTTTTGAGTCACTGACCTTTAACTTGGGCTTTCCTGGGGGCTCAGACAATAAAGAATTTGCCTGCAATGCAGGAGATGCAAGAGACCCAGGTTCTATCCCTGGCTAGGGAAGATCCCCTGGAGGAGGAAATGGAAACCCACTTCAGTATTCTTGCCTGGAGAATTCCGTGGACAGAATTCTCTGAAATTCCTGGCGAGTACAATCCCTGGGGTCACAGAGAGTAGGACCTTTAACTCATGACAGACTGCTACTTTTAAAGAAAAAAAGGCAGCTTAAGTGTTAATTGCTCTGTAGTGTCTGACTCTTTGTAACCCCCACGGACTGTAGCCCACTAGGCTCCTCTGTTCATGGAATTCTCCAGGCAAGATTACTGGAGTGGGTAGCCATTCCCTTCTCCAGGGGATCTTCCCCACCCAACCCAGGTCTCCTGTATTGCAGGCAGATTCTTTACTGTCTGAGCCACCTGGGAAACCCATAGACATTTTAATCCACATTAATCCACAATATCTCAGAAATGTAAAGAGAGAAACTAGAATATAATTATATAAAAACAAAAGCAAAAACCACAACATCAAAAAGGCGAAAGTTCTTCCAGTTACTGATGTAACCTCCCTGGACCCCTCATTTTGAAAAGAAAGAGGAGGTTGTTACTGTCAGTAAATCGCTCAGGTTACTTTCTGATATAAATTTGGAACACTTGAGACATCTTTAACTCTGTTTCAGCTCTGGAATTCTACAAATATTTGGAATGATAATATAAACAGCTTTTGACTTTCAGGAATTCAGAACGCCTAATGAAGTGAAAGTGAATTGTGTTCATTAATGTGTCTGCATTAAAATTACAAGAGTAGAGAGTCTATACTGTTTGATAAAGTTTATATAGGAAAATTAAATGCTCTTAGCCTGCATACTGGAAAAATATTACAAATTTAATTTGTAATGATGTATTGAGGCTAGCCTTTTTTTTTAGCCCTCTGTAGGATCATTTTCTGAAATTGTAATGAAAATCAGTTTTAAAAGATAATTCAGCATTTAAGTTCCCTTTATTCTAACTTTTATTTTCTAGGAACACATATAGTTCATAGAATGAAGTTATTTTTGGAATCCTTAACAGGTCATTGCCTTTATTGCTTTTTTACCCTCCTTGATTTTTGCGTATTGTTTTCACAGTCTTTGCTCTTACCTTGAGAACTGTGTTAGGCGTTTGGTCATGTCCAACTCTTTGCGACCTCATGGACTGTAGCCTGCCACGCTTCTCTGTCCATGGAATTTCCCAGGCAAGAATGCTATCGTGGGTTGCAGTTTCCTCCTCTAGGGGCTCTTTCTGACCCAAGGATTAAACCTGGGTCTGCCACATTGCTGGTGAATTCTTTACCATCTGAGCCAAACTTGACGACTGCTAGAGTATAGAAGTCAGCTTACTCCGTTTGGAAATGTGGAGTGGTAAGTTGAATAGAGATGAAAAAATTTCTTTAGGTCAGAAGTATTTTTACATATAGAAACATACTCTTGAACTCTAGCTGTGGTTTTTCTACATGTGTCATTTATTAGCAAATGTATTTTTTTATGAAACTTTGACAGTGTAAGCCTCTGCTCTTTCTAACTAAGGAAAGCATTAATTCTAGGCTGAATTTAGCTTTGTTTTGATAAGGTATTAAATCTTCAGTCAGGGTAGGAGACATTCTCAACGACAGTACTTTGCCTATACTATTTTTTATCTTTGCTTTAATTTTTTTAAGGAAAAATGTTTTGAGATATTTGAAGAGGGAGAAATCTTTGATCATGTTTGAGTTGGACTCAGTGTTTTATTTCATTGGCCTTCATGCTTTAGGACATCTGCCTTATAATATGAAAGAGAGTTCCCATAATCAACCTGCTCTCCCTCTTGCTGGATGCAGCTGTTTATTTTGAATTAACTCTGGTTCTATATGAACTGTCAGGTACTGTTGATTCCTTGTATTAGAGCAAGTGAAAATTAGTACAGTTGTGAAAGGGGATTTACTCTGTGTTTCAAGGAGAAATCAGTTTGAATATTGTTCATATATGTATGGTAGGGTGCCACTAACTTGGTTCCTGGAGAACATGAGATTGCCATGGCAACAAAAGCTCTTTGAAGGCAGAAATCTTGGCGGAGTGGTTGGGTCTTTTGAAGTGCTGGGTGTTTTGATAGGAAAGGATCCAGTCAGCAGTAAGCACACAACTGTCGGCCAGCAGTCAAGGAAAATAAGCATTTCACTTTTAGCTTTAACTTGAGGGCAAATACATTTTGTTTCACCCTCAATGCTAATCTTCCTTCAAAACAAATATTTACATGAGGTTTTCTTATCACGTGTATGCTGTTTCAGGAACGTAAGTTTCCAAACATGTGCTTGTGATGTTTTGGCTGGCCTAAAATTGTCTCAGTTTTTGGATCATTGTGCTGTAATGCATTCTAATATTAATAGGTTCTGATACTAAAAGTAGAGTAGATAAAAGTCAATGTAAAACCAAGTATTCAGTTCGGAATTTGATATTATTTTACAACTAATGAAAAAAATTCCTCAAACTCCATGATCTGCCTACTCTTTTCAAGATCCTTATCTAACCAATTTTCCCTGTTTTCCACTTATCTCAGCCAGCCTTCATCATGGTTTTGCCCTTGTGGATATTCAGACCTGCTTCTGAGCCATCATTCCTGTGAGGCATGCTTTCTCATTTTTCTCTCTGAACACTCATTTTTCTTTCTTTCTAAATAAAATGCCTTCTCATTTCACATAATTTCCTTCTCAGATTTTTTTTTTTAAATTATGCTTTCACCGACCACTGTAACTTCCAGGAATCTTTTCCTTCCCAGACTCTTGATTAGAATTTACATATTGAATCATTTATAGCTTAATATGATTTTACACATTTTTTTGGTTTTTGTGTTTTGTGTTGTGGATTGGACTAATTTTCTTAGTAATAAGCTTTTTGTGGAGCTTAAGGAATTGTGCTTTCTATTCTGTGTCTTATAATAAAGGACTAGACACATGGTTAGTACTTAGTGAAAACTAATTCATTAGTGGTTTTAATATGAACTATTAATGATCAGAAATTATATTCAAATAATAGACTAGATTTTTATTAAGTTGTATATATAGTTGTCATAAACAGTGTACTATCTTGAGGATACTGTGTTATTTTTAATGCTTGTTCCCAGGGCTAATAATCTGTATAGATCTTTTTCCAACCACAATTCTTCATCCAAACTGAAGAACCCAGAAAATGATTTGAATGACTTCTCAGTTCTCTTTAGAGAATGATAAATAGTTGGTATCATTCTTGATGCCTAGGAAACAAGTAACTTTAGTAATTCAGTGAATGACGTTGGGTACTAGGCCTTAATTTTTATGTGGAACGACAGTTTAGAATGGGACATATGTCATTTCTATATTACACTCTGTTTCCTCATGTAGGAATGACTAGCTTGAATGTTTCTATTTGTTGAGTTTTTTTGTTCTTTTCATTTTGAAGAAATAAATGGTGATAAAACTTAAGGAACCAGATGAAAGGAACCAGGAACCAGATGAAAGGTTTGCTATTTTGGTTTATTAAAAGCTATTGAAATGATAGCCCAGTTTTAAGTACCACTGTTGTCTGCAGATGCAAAATTATAGTTCCCACTTTTAGACTAGACTAATGTAAAATAGGGTAATTTATGATATTATAAAAACTTAAAATATTTTCTCCCTCTAATCTGTGACTGAAGAGGGAGATAAAATGCTATCTACTGAATCAAGTATTTTAGGATTATTTTATTTTCTATCTGAAAAAGAATTCATTAGTTATTTGCTTGCATTTTATACCTAGAAATGTTAAACTTCATCTTTTATTTTTAAAAGTAATTGTTAATTGAGGAAATATCTGAAGTATATAATTAAATTAATACTTGTGTTTAGCTCTTTGTTTTTGTTTACTGAGCAGGTCTAGGGGAAATGGCCTAGAGCCTTAGTGGAGTGCCAGCATCCTTTGGGTCTGATGAGAGTCTAAAGGGATATTCACCATTGACAGGATAGTTATTAGTCCCTTAATGTCGGTGGATTAAAGAAGCTTTTGTAGTTAATCCTTTGATGGGTAATGATTTACATATAGTTTTCCATTGTTTCTGATAGCATAAGTTATATTTAGATGAATTTTCTTGAAGAAGTAATACCTTGTTTAATAGTTTTGATTGAAATCTTTATAAGATGTATTGCAAATTTTATTTTCTTAAACCTTACCAAATATATATCTTTATTGTGGTCACGGATATTTGCTGTACTTTGCTCTAATAGAGTGACAGTGTATTGTTTTACGATGAAGGTTGATAGGGTTGTTTGATTCTGTGTGAATCTTTTCCTGATTACTGTACACTTACCTGTGGCATTTTAATTTTTTATTTGTGAATTTTTAGCAGAACTAACCAATTTTTGACTTTTTTAATGTTATGAAATCTTTATTCAGTTCTGTGAACCTAACCTGTTAAAAACTGACCTATGGTTAATGAGGAAGGTAAATATTATTAAAATCAGAGACTGTGTTACTATTTGAAAATAGACCTGGGAGTGATTTTCACCCCTCTGTTTAAGCTTTTTCTGGATTCTTTTCTCTTTGTCTCTAGGCATAGTTGATTGCAGTCACTTGATATATTGAATATGAACTATAAAGGCTGTTGTCATTTCTCCTTTAGGTGACTTTGATATTAAAAATTTTAAACATTTTTCTCACATGGTAGCAAAATATATTTAAGAAAATATGAAAGTAAATGGTTTGTACATATTAAATGTGTTTGAACATGAACTTTAAAGCCAGCCAATTGTGAATTAAAGGTATATCAGGTGCTTAGATGCTTACTAAATAATATAAATGTTCTGGCAAAGAATGGATTAAGTTGATTGAATTTATAATTATTGATAATGATATTGTTGCATTAAACTCTAATATGCTGTGATAAGAAACATCCTTTTGAATACATTCTAGTCAGTCTGGATGTGAAGAAGCCTTTTTCTGTAAATGAAAGAGGAAAAATAATTTAAATCATCCCTTTTGATTATTGTGGGTGAGGACTGTGTTGATGAGAAATTCTTGTCAGGAACATTCTTTGGTATTGCATGGAACATAATTAGTTTCCTAATTTGTAGAGTTCTATATATTTCCTGAAACTCATGTTTCTTGCGTGAGCCTTTCTTTAACTCTACCTTTCTCTATCTTTTGTGTTCGTAAATCTGTCTAGTTCATTGAGTGAGGAGGACAGGCAGAGCTGTCTGCTGAGGACCAGATGTGTCTCTTCCTTCACTGCAGTTCTCTTGGCTTTTTGTTGACCTGTACTTATAAGGGATTTGGCTAAACTCAGGGGAGAGGAAATGGGGAGCCAACTGATAAGGATTTATTCTGGGTTCAAAAAAAATTCATAAAGGGAGAGAGGATGTTCCTTATTGAGGATTGGATAGGGGTACTGCCCCAGCTTTTTCAGCTTAGCCTCACCAGGGTGAAAAATGGAGATCATATCAGGGTAGATAATCTCACCATTGGAGCTCTTGTTATCTGAGGAAACTTGAACACAGGAACCATGGTGGAATTGTCAAGAAGTGTGTGTTGTTTCATATTAAGCTAATTAATTGAGGAACTTCTCTTTTAAGTTCTGGATATCTAGATGTTATCTTTTCTAGATAAAAATACATATCAATTTTTGAGCTACTTATTGTTTACTAAGCAAGAATATAATTTTGATCCCTATTTTTTTGGCTTGGGCTTAATTAGAAGCATTTGGAAAAGGTGGCTGCCATTATTTTCTTTTTGATCTGTTCATATAATATTACTCCTAGAGCACTACCTTAAGATGAATTATTGATAGATTGCTTTTCAGTTAATTTGAACAAATAGGAGATATCTCGAAGTGTAGTAATGTAGTTTGACTAACTGAATGAAATGGGATGCTGTTGGAGGGAATGACATCTGACTTAATGCTTTAACAGTATCTCCTTGGCTGCTGTATAGAGAATAGTGTAGAAAGAAGAAGCAAGTTAAGAGGCTGTATAACAAACACATGGTTAAAATTTAAATGTAGGTTGAAAGTAGGACTGATAGATGTTAGACATCAACAACAGAAAGAATAATTACTATTAATAGGGAATGAGATGACTGAAGGAGGAACACATCCATTTTCTTCTTTCTTCCTTTTTTTTTTTTTTTTTAGAAATAAGATTGGGAATCCACATTGATACATGTTAAATGCCTACTAAACATCCAGGTGTAGATGCTAATAGGTAATTGAATATTCTATTCTGAGATACTCTTAGAGGTATGAGCTGGCGATCCCAACTTGGAAGTCACTCTTCTCTGTATTGACATTTATATTGTTTCTGCATTTTGCAGTTACAAATAATGCTGCAGTGAATAATCTGTTTCATATATACTCTTGTATTGCTGGATGCACATCTTCGAGGTGTATTTCCTAAAGTGGAACCTCTGGGTCAAAAAGCAAATACATACATAGTTTTGTTAGATACTGCCAAAGTCTCTTCCAAAAGAGTTGAGCCCAACTTGCATTCTTCCCAGTGATATTTAGTGATGGTCACAGACATTTTAGTGATGGGACAAATGATTATTAGTCACCAAGTATAGGTAATTCACTTCTTTTATAACAACTTCATTGAGATATAATTCACATACCATGCAGTTCACACATTTAAGGTGTACAATTCATAGATGAAGTGTTCAAAATAGGCAAATTTATGAAGATAGAAAAATAGATTAGTGGTTATCTAGACTGAGCTTTGGGCTGATAGATTGTGGGAAGAAGAGGACTGACTGCTAATAGGATATGGATTTCTTGGGGGGTGTGGCTTGATGAAAATGTTCTAAAATGGATAGTGATGATTTGATGGTTGCACAGGTGTGATTATACTAAAAATTATTGAATTGTACACATCTGAGTATAAATGGAATTTAAAGCCATGGAATCAGAGTGAATGTAGATGAAGAAGAGGTCAAAAGACTGTGCATGTACTTCAGCATTTAGAAGTTAGGGTTATGAGCAAGAGAGACTTGAGAATGCATGTCCAGAAATACAGGAGGAAACCAGGCAAGTCTGGAATCATGGAAGGCAAATGAAGAGAGTCAAGGAAGAGGGGATACTAACAGTATTAAATGATTCTGATGAATCAGTTAAGATGAGGATTGAGAGTTGACCACTTGATTTACAACTCCCAAAGAAGTAGATGTGGTAGAGTGGAGGGGACAAAAGTCTAGTGGGAGGGGATTTGGGAAAGGGGAAATAAAGAAAGTAAAGACAGCAAGTATAGGTTCTTTACCCAAGAATTTTGCTCTTGTAGGAAGGATAGAAAAGGGGTATAGCCCAGCAATCCCACAGCTGGGCATACACACCAAGGAAACCAGAACTGAAAGAGACACGTGTACCCCAGTGTTCATCGCAGCACTGTTTATAATAGCCAGGACATGGAAGCAACCTAGATGCCCATCAGCAGACGAATGGATAAGAAAGCTGTGGTACACACGATGGAGTACTACTCAGCCATTAAAAAGAATACATTTGAATCAGTTCTAATGAGGTGGATGAAACTGGAGCCTGTTATACAGAGTGAAGCAAGCCAGAAAGAAAAACACCAATACAGAATACTAATGCATATATTTGGAATTTAGAAAGATGGTAACGATAACCCTGTATGCAAGACAGCAAAAGAGACACAGATGTATAGAACAGTCTTTTGGACTCTGTGGGAGAGGGAGAGGGTGGGATGATTTGGGAGAATGGCATTGAAAGATGTAAAATATCATATAAGAAATGAACTGCCAGTCTAGGTTTGATACAGAATGCTTGGGGCTGGTGCACTGGGATGGTACGGGGAGGGAGGAGGGAGAAGGGTTCAGGATGGGGAGCATGTGTACACCTGTGGTGGATTCATGTTGATGTATGGTAAAACCAGTACAATATTGTAAAGTAATTAGCCTCCAATTAAAGTAAATAAATTTAAATAATAAAAAAAGAAAAGGGGTATAGCTGTGTGATGTTGAGGAGAGGTAAGTGGATTAAAAGTAATTTTAAATTTTTTATCTTTTTTAGGATTGAGTTAACAGCATGTTATATGGTCATGAGAATGAGTCACTAGGAAGAAAAAGGAACTGATGATATAAGGAGAGGGAGAATTGTTCGAGTAGATCAGAGGAAGATGCATCAGGTATACAGGTAGAGAGAATGGATTTACAGCTAAGCAAGGACAGGTCATAGGAAAAGGAGAGAAAATGATATATGTTAGGTTATTAGTATAACTCCCATTTTAGAAATATATGAGTGAAATACTGTCATGGTCTTCATTTTACTACTTTTCTCTATATGACTTTTATTAAATCTAGTAATAAATCTGTGACTGTTATGGTTAAAATTGATATTGAAAGGTGGGGAGGAGCTATGAAATGTTTATGCTTAGAGTTAAGAAAACTGTTCAGATACATTTAATTAAATAATTTTGCTCTTCAAACTAAGCCAGTATCTGTCTGGTGGTCCTATTAACTGTCAATTGATGGACAAAAGTTTTAAGGTAGTATTTGTAAATCAGCAAATCCTAACAGTCAGTCAGTTGTATATGATTAGGCCAATAAGTTCTATCATGTTCACTTAATAGTGACTGACTATGGATGTGGTATAAGTTTATTTTTAAAGTGTTGGCTGTAGAATGGAAGGGTTTTTTTTTTTAATTGAAGTAATGATTTACAATGTTGTGTTAGTTTCTGGTGTACAGCATAGTGACTTAGTGATTCAAATGAATATATGTATTCTTTTTCATATTATTTTCCATTATGGTTTATTATAAGACATTGAATATAGTTTCCTGTGCTATATAGTAGGACCTTGTAGTTTATCCGTTATATATATACTAGTTACATCTGCTAGTCCTAGACTCCCAATACAGCCCTCCTCTGCCCACCTTTCCTGCCGCAACCACGAGTCTGTTCTCTGTCTGTGAGTCTGTTTCTGTTTCATAGATAAGTTCATTGTGTCATATTTTAGACTACACATTTGAGTGATATCATGGTATTTGTCTTTCTCTTTCTGACTTACTTTCACTTAGTATGATAATCTCTGGGTCTCTCCATGTAGCTGCAAATGGAATTATTTCATCTGTTTTTTTATGGCTCAGTAAAAGCCACTATACATATATATATATACACACACACACAATCACATATACTACAATTTCTTTATCCATTCATCTGTCGATGGACATTTAGGATGTTCTCATATCTTGGCTGTTGGGAATAGTGCTGCTGTGAACATAGGAGAGCATGTATCTTTTTGAGTTATAGTTTGGTCTGGATATATGCCTGGGATGGGATTGTTGGATCATGGGGCTTTTATGTTTTTAGTTTTTTTGAAAAACCTCCATACTGTTAGAATGGAAGGAATCTTAAACTACATCTCATTTGCAGATTCAGTTTTTATTTAATGTCCTGTAGACAGAAGAGTGAAATTGAATAGGAAAATTGAGATATCGACCCAAGGTGGACTTTTTAAGAAATGATTAATATTTGGAAAAAGCTAAAATTAAGTTTATACCTCACATCATACAGAAAAATAAGTTGCAAATGAACCAGTGTAAATGATGAAGCTATATGAATACAAAAAGGAAACATGGATGGATTCTTATGTAACCTGGGTAAAAAGAAGGTTTTCTGTGACTCAGAATCCAGGAGCAAGAAAAGGAAAAATTGGTAAACTTGAGTTTATAAAAATTTAAAGTAAGACTTTTTGCACGGCAGAAAAACCCCACTAACCCACAAAGCTAAAAAGATAGAAAACTTGGAGAAAATATGGATTGTGTATCATAGATAAAAGGCTAATATACCTCATGTAAAGATCAAATAGAAAACAGGTAAAAGACATGGACAGATAGTTCTCACAGAAAGCTATAAAAATTTCCCTTAAACATTTGATAAGTTAATCACTCTCACTTATAATAGAAATCTGAGGAAAACTGCACTGAGATGCCAGTTTTCACCTGTGAGATGGACAGAAATTTAAAAGTACAAACACTCTTAGCTCTGAGGAAAGGGGTATTTTCATATTTGTTGATGGTAATACAACTGGTATTTTGATACCACTGAACCCCCAGTTAGCATAGGCTGACTCAAGAACTGGCTTCCTTGCAGAGCAAAAGAGTGAGGGAAGAGGAGTCCATTATCTAAGGCACTTCAGGACATACATCTAACCACTTAACTAGATCCCTTTTCCTCTTCTTCCCACAAATCCCTCAAGTCAGGAGGTGGGAATTGTGGTCCCCTTCCTTTCTGGGCCTCAAAACTATGATCTCTCTCACTAAGACTGGCTTTTGAGATGCTAAAGACAAGTTAAAGGAAAAAAAATTATCCTTTCCCAAGATAGTAGTGGGACTACAACATGGGAAATGTTTTTGATTGTAGGGGAGAGAATATTCACTAACTCTGTGTTGTTCCTTTGGTAGCAAGTAATGAGGCTGTTTCAGTAAGTAGATTCATCAGGCATGTGAGAGCAAAGGTCAGGTAATTGGAAGGGCCAAAATTATTTTGTTAACTTAATAATCCTCATTAACTGTCATTGTATAAGTCATGTATTATATATTTAGATGCCGTATATTAAATGTTATCACATTTAGAATTATTTTGTTTGTGCTAGCAATTAGAGGGTTTTTCTCTGGCAGCACAGTGGTAAAGAATCTGCCTGCCAGTGCAGGAGACCCAAGAAATGTTGGTTTGATACCTGGGTCAGGAAGATCCCCTAAAAGAGGAAATGGCGACCCACTGTAGTGCTCTTGCCTGGAAAATCCCATGGACGACAGAGGAGCCTGGAGAGCTATGGTCCATAGGGTCACAAAAACTTGGACGCAACTGAGAGACTGAGCACACACACAGTTAACTAGAACTGGAGTAGAAGGTGATGTGGCAATTGTAATAACATTTGCTCAGTCGTGTCCGACTCTGTGACCTCATGGACTGTAGCCCACCAGGCCCCTCTGTCCATGAAATTTCCCAGGCAAGGATACTGGAGTGGGTTGCCATTTCCTACTCCAGGGAATCTTCCCAGCCCAAGGATTGAACCCCTGTCTCTTTGATCTTCTCCAGTGATGGCAGATTCTTAACCACTCGTACCACATGGGAAGCCCAATAATAAGTCAAATTAATAAATGAGTTATCCTGTTGGTGAGAATATAAAATGGTACAAGCTGCCTTGAAAGACAGCGTGGCCATTCCTCAAATTGTTAATCCTAGAGTTACCATATGACCCAACAGTTCTGCTCCTAAGTACATACCCAAGAGAGTTGAAAACATGTCCACTCAAAACTTGTAGAAGTGTTTGTATCAGCATTGTTTATCTTAGTCGAAAAGATAAGCCAAATGTCTGCTGACTGGTAAATGTAGGTATTGTATACCATATAATGGAGAATTAATTGGCCATAAAAATGAAGTAATGATATATGCTACAAGCTGGCTGAACCTGGAAAACATGATAAATGAAATAAACTAGTTATAAAAGATCATGTATGATTCCATTTCTATGAAATGTCCAGAATAGGCAACTCTATAAAGATAGAAAATAGATTAGTAGTTACCTAGGCCATGAGGGGTGGTGGGAGTAGTTTGAGGGAGGAGGGGGACCGACTACTAATGGATTTGGGTTTCTTGAGGGTCTTGTATGGCAAACATGTTTTAAAAATTACAGTGGTGATTTGATGGTTGCACAGGTATGAATATACTGAAAACTTTTGAATTGTAAACTTTAAATGTGAATTGTGAAGTATGTGAGTTATATCTGAGTGAAGTTGTTAGGAAAGAAGTGAATTACCTATACTTAGTAACTAATAAGGTTTTTTCCACATCACTAAAATGTCTGTGATCCATTCCTATATACATTGCTAGTGAGAATGCAAATTGGCACAACTCTTTTGAAAGGGACTTTGGCAATATCCTATTTACATTTTGACCCAGCAATTCCACTTCTGGAAATTGACCCTGAAGATTTGCTTCCAGCAGTACAAGAGTGCATGTGGACAAGACTATTCATTGCAGCATTATTTATAAATCGTAAAATAGTGAAAACAAAATGCATATGTATAAAAGAACAAGGAAACCTCTATAAATTGATGCAGAGTGATTTTTAGGATTATATGGTTAAGTGCCACAAGCAAAGTACAAATGAGCATCTATATTACATTACCTTATATAAGAAAGAAGGCAGGATAGGGAATTACACCTATCTGCAAATGAAATACAGAAAGGATAACCCAGAAACTGCAGACACAGTGAATAGGAACGGGGTGGAAGAAATGAGGAACGGTAGTGGGATTAAAGGAATGGAGGAGATTGTGACATTACTGAGTACACTTTTTTGTATTTTTCTGAGTTTTGGAACTATGCCAGTGTTTCACATGTTTGTAAAAAAAAATTTATAAAGTTAGGGGAAAAAAGCGAAAACAAAAATAGGCTAAAACAGAAACAAACGAACTCAATTGGATTTCAAAAGAATTACGTAATTACTTGTGGTTTGGTGTGGGGGCAAAGTAAAACTTGTGAACACAGTATTTGCACTGTATGGCCTAAAGGCCGAAGACCAAGAGACCACTTAAAAAATACCCAGTTTATAGGCTTTCTTTTTTCATGCAGAGCTATGGGTTAACAAATCCAAAACTACTTTCTTTGTATACCAGGGTTGAGTACATGGTAAATAAATATTTTGTGAGTAATAGACGCCAGATTTCTTATTGTTGGAGGAGGGAGTTATGAAAAGGAAGAAGGCTAGAAGGAAAGAATCTCATGGTGTTTGATTGGAACTTGAAGTACAGATAAACTCATCTTTCTTTCTTCCATCCATCCATCCATCCATAAAAATAATTATAGATGAGAGAGGGTTGTGTGTGTATGAGTGAATGTATGTCTATGAATATGTGTGTGTATATATATATATTAATTTAATTCATACTAATATATCAACCCTTTGTATAAATCTGCTTCCTAGATGATTTTAGTAATTTTATCACTGATTAAACTTGCTAGGTAGAATATTATAAAAAAATTCATTTAGATGCTCTCTGTTTTTGACGTTTGGCCATTTACAGAATGTATTTGTTAAACACATTTGCTAAAAACATTAGACTTCTAGCTGTTTAATTGTGATTCGTAGGAATCTCCTTGAAATATATTTAGTTCAATTTTGTAAATGTCCCGTTAAATTTTCCTTTAAGAAAAATGTTTGCAATATTAATAAAATGTTAGTATATAACCTCCCATAATAAACATCTCTAGAGTGTACAAATCGGAGAAGGCAATGGCAACCCACTCCAGTACTCTTGCCTGGAAAATCCCATGGACGGAGGAGCCTGGTAGGCTGTAGTCCATGGGGTCACTAAGAGTTGGGCACGACTGAGTGACTTCACTTTCACTTTTCACCTTAATGCATTGGAGAAGGAAATGGCAACCCACTCCAGTATTCTTGCCTGGAGAATCCCAGGGACAGAGGAGCCTAGTGGGCTGCCATCTATGGGGTCACACAGAGTCGGACACGACTGAAGCGACTTAGCAGCAGCAGTAGCAGCAGTATGTACAAATAGGAAACAACATGTCTAGCAGTCTTCACTGATTAATAGATTAAATTCATTTCAACATTTGGATTTATGTACTAGCATGTAGCAAGGAGAGATAAGAAAGCCTTCCTCAGCGATCAGTGCAAAGAAATAGAGGAAAACAATAGAACGGGAAAGACTAGAGATCTCTTCAAGAAAATTAGAGCTACCAAGGGAACATTTCATGCAAAGATGGGCTCAATAAAGGACAGAAATAGTAGGGACCTAACAGAAGCAGAAGATACTAAGAAGGGGTGGCAAGAATACACAGAAGAACTGTACAAAAAAAAACTTCACGACCCAGATAATCATGATGGTGTAATCACTCACATTCAAGCTAGAGCCAGACATCCTGGAATGTGAAGTTAAGTGGGCCTTAGGAAGCATCACTACGAACAAAGCTAGTGGAGGTGATGGAATTCCTGTTGAGCTGTTTCAAATCCTGAAAGATGATGCTGTGAAAGTGCTGCACTCAATATGCCAGCAAATTTGGAAAACTCAGCAGTGGCCACAGGACTGGAAAAGGCCAGTTTTCATTCCAATCCCAAAGAAAGGCAATGCAAAAGAATGCTCAAACTACCGTACAATTGCACTCATCTCACATGCTAGTAGAGTAATGCTCAAAATTCTCCAAGCCAGGCTTCAGCAATATGTGAACCATGAACTTCTGGATGTTCAAGCTGGTTTTAGAAAAGGCAGAGGAACAAGAGATCAAATTGCCAACATCCGCTGGATCACGGAAAAAGCAAAAGAGTTCCAGAAAAGCATCTATTTTTGCTTTGTTGACTATGCCAAAGCCTTTGACTGTGTGGATCACAATAAACTGTGGAAAATTCTGAAGGAGATGGGATTACCAGACCATCTGACCTGCCTCTTGAGAAATCTATATGCAGATCAGGAAGCAACAGTTAGAACTGGACATGGAACAATGACTGGTTCCAAATACGAAAAAGAGTATGTCAAGGCTGTATATTGTCACCCTGCTTATTTAACTTAATATGCAGAGTATACCGTGAGAAACACTGGGCTGGAAGAAGCAGAAGCTGGAATCAGGATTGCCAGGAGAAATATCAATAACCTCAGATATGCAGATGACACCACCCTTATGGCAGAAAGTGAAGAAGAACTAAAGAGCCTCTTGATGAAAGTGAAAGAAGAGAGTGAAAAAGTTGGCTTAAAGCTCAATATTCAGAAAACGAAGATCATGTCATCTGGTCCCATCACTTCATGGCAAATAGATGTGGAAACAGTGGCTGACTTTATTTTTTGGGCTCCAGAATCACTGCAGATGGTGACTGCAGCCATGAAGTTAAAAGACGCTTACTCTTTGGAAGGAAAGTTATGACCAACCTAGATAGCATTTTGAGAAGCAGAGACATTACTTTGGCCAAAGAATTGATGCTTTTGAACTGTGGTGTTGGAGAAGACTCTTGAGAGTCCCTTGGACTGCAAGGAGTTCCAACCAGTCCATCCTAAAGGAGATCAGTCCTGGGTGTTCTTTGGAAGGACTGATGTTGGAAGCTGAAATTCCAATATTTTGGCCACCTGATGCGAAGAGCTGACTCATTTGAAAAGACTCTGATGCTGGGAAAGATTGAGGGCAGGAGGAGAAGGGGATGACAGAGGATGAGATGGTTGAATGGCATTACTGACTCAATGGACATGGGTTTGGGTAGACTCCAGGAGTTGGTGATGGACAGGGAGGCCTGGCGTGCTGCAATTCATTGGGTCACAAAGAGTCAGACATGACTGAGCAACTGAACTGAACTAGCATGTAGCTCGTGGCATGATCTGATAATAATTAGGATATGGTAATAGTAAAATATTAGTAATCAACATGTTTTTATCTATAGTTGACAAAATGTAGGCTAAAGAATTAAAACTATATTGGAGTCATTGGATTTGCTGCTGCTGCTGCTAAGTCGCTTCAGTCGTGTCCAACTCTGTGCGACCCCATAGACGGCAGCCCACTGGGCTTCCCCGTCTCTGGGATTCTCCAGGCAAGAACACTGGAGTGGGTTGCCATTTCCTTCTCCAATGCATGAAAGTGCAAAGTGAAAGTGAAGTCACTCAGTCGTGTCCGACTTTGCGACCCCATGGACTGCAGCCTACCAAGCTCTTCCATCCATGGGATTTTTCAGGCAAAAGTACTGGAGTGGGGTGCCTTTGCCTTCTCCATTGGATTTGCTACTGAGCACCATATTAAAGTATATAGTTACCATTGTATAATTATTAAATATAATCATAACCTTATACTTTGTTTATAACCATACTCCTATACTTTGAGAAAGAAAATATGTATGAATCTTAGATACTTTAATGATTATTAATTATGTACTAATTGAATTTACTTTTGATTTCAAATTATTAGAATCTCATCCTGAAAAAATCAAATTCATAACAAAGTATGTCTTGCTGTATAGCCGGTGTGAATATATTAAATAATAAAATAGTCTAAAACCCCAAACTAATTTTTTGTTTACTGTTACATAATTTGAGGCAGAATTAGGCATTTATGGCAGACAACTGACACATAACCAAGTACAAGTAGCAATTTTGATAAAAATTTAGAATTAGGTTTTTTAAAAAGAATTTTCTTTGCATCTAAATTGATGCCTCTACATATTGTTTCTCACTAAAAATAATCAGAGATACTTGGAAAGAATGGCTGGTTTTGTACTTGAAGCAGGGAATGCACAAGATAAACCCGGAACATCTTTTTATACCAGGTAATAAAGAAGGTTAAAGACTACCGGAATCTTGTCAAAAAGACTCCCATGGCTGAAAATGGAACAGTTTGAGCTTTAATAATTTCTAATGTGGTTCGAGATACAACATATATGTTTAAATACAGGATTCATAATGACTTTTTAAAAAATAATGAGTCATACTGTTGGGGATACTGTTGAACCAGTCATTGTTTTAAAAGTTGAAAGAATTACTTATCCTGCCTTTGCTTTGAGAACTGTATCCTTGGGCGACTACATAAATGATGAGGGGGAAATTTATTTTTATAGAACTATTCTAGCTAACAAATGGGAAATGAATTATAAAATTACAATATCAGCACTTTGTAAACCTTGTTAAGTTAATGAATGTAAGCATTGAATATCATGGATTTTAACACAGAAAAGCAGCCAGAACATTTGCCTCTTGATGTAAAACAAAATACTACCCATGAAAAACTCTTGCCCTTGTGAGAAAGGATTGATCTACAATCTGATCAAGCATCTAAATTCAACTACTAATTTATGGAAAACACAGAAGAAGAAAATGTTAAATACTAATAATAACTCCTTGCTGGATATGATCAGAAAAATCCAGTCTATAGAAAGCTACTACTGCTGCTGTTAAGTCACCTTAGTCGTGTCCGACTCTGTGCAACCCCCTAGAGGGCAGCCTACAAGGCTCCCCGTCCCTGGGATTCTTCAGGCAAGAACACTGGAGTGGGTTGCTATTTCCTTCTCCAATGCGTGAAAGTGAAGTCGCTCAGTTGTGTCCGAATCTTATCGATCCCATGGACTGCGGCCCAATAGGCTCCTCCGTCCATGGGATTTTCCAAGCAAGAGTACTGGAGTAGGGTGCCATTGCCTTCTCTATATAGAAAGCTACAAAATAACAAAAATATTTTATCCTCTCCTCCCAAAATCTCAAAGAACAAACAGGAGGGGACACATTTAAAAATTAAAGTCAAATAAAATAAAAAATCCAGATCCTCAGTTTTCTTTAGCCATGTTTCAAGTGCTTAACCAGCCATATGTGACTCATGGCTACCATATCAGACATGGCAGGGATGGAAAATTTTCATCTTTACAGAAAGTTCTGTTGGATAGTTGTATTAATTTCCTAGGGCTTCCAAATAAATCACAATCTGAGTAGCTAAAATTACAGAAATTTATTCCCTGACAGTTCTGGAGGCCTTAAGTTCAAAATTAAGGTGTTGATAGAGCTTTACGCCCTCTGAAGGTTCTAGAGGCTTATCCTTCTTTGCCTCTTCCAGCTTCTGATGGCATTCTGTGTTTTGGTTTGTGGCAGCATATTTACCCTTTCTCTTTTAAGGACACCAGTCATTGGATTTAGAGCCTACTGTTAAATCTAGGATGATCTTGAGATCCTTAATTACTTCTTCAAAGACCCTATTTCCAAATAACATCATGTTTACAGATACTGGGTGTTAGGATTTGAATATAATTTTTTTTTAAGAGACAGAATTTTAACCTACTACAACAGGGCTGCTAAACATTAAAAGAGACTTAAGACATATCGAATAGTTGTAGTGTTTGGACTCTTTGGATTCTGATGCAAGGAAACATTATAAAATTAAAAATTATGAAATGAGGGAATTCCCTAGCAGTCCAGAGGTTAGGATACCACTCTTCCACTGCTGGGGTTATGGGTTCGATCCCTGGTATGGGAACTAAAATCCTGCATGCCATGTGGTGTGGCAAAGGGGGGAAAATGTCACTTCAAAAAACTGTATAAAAATTAAGAAATGATTGTGCATTTGGATAATGAATATCTATATTAAAATTTGTTAGCTCCTTTATGGGTAGTACTAGTGTTTAATCCTTTTTAAAGAAAGAACTTTTATTGCTTAGAAGTAGAGCAATATTTACAGTTGAGATGAAATGATATATTGGAAAATTTTCAAAATAATGCAGGAATGAGGAAATGAATAGGTTATGGATCAGGGGCTGCAAGCAATAACCCAGATAGCTTACAGCGTGTTTTTGTAAATAAGGTCCTATTGGAACAAAGCTATGCCGATTCAAGTACATATGGCCTATGGCTGCTTTTGTGCCATTAAGGCAGAACTGAGTAATTTGAAAAGAGACCCATGGGCCTTGGAAAACTGAAAACGTGTACTATGTGACATTTGTGGACCCCTGCCTGGTATAGTTCAAAAGAGGTAGACAGTGAATTGATTATAGTTAAAGCTGTCTCTTTTTTGTATATGTTTGAAATGTCCCATAATACGTTAAATTTTCTGAAAAAATAATAGTTGCGTGTTTCTCTGATTTGAGAGTAAGAAAGAACTATGTCTTAAAAGAGAAACTCAAAGGAAAGTATGTAAATATTTTATTCTAGGAAAAGTTCTATTTGTGATATTTTATCTCTGAGGTATGAAATGACTATGGTAAAAAGATAACATTTGTTAAATCTGACTGTTGGAAACATGAATCTTACATTATTTTGTATTTATCTGTATGCTAAAATATTTTTAATTAAAAAAAGCCAAACTCACATGTTATAAATGTAAGTTAAAATGTGTAAGGGCAAACTGAACATTTGAGAAAGAATTTATAATATATAACAGCAGTTTGAGGGCCTTAATATATACACACCCTTTATAAATTTCCAAGAAAAAAAAACTCCCTGTTAGAAAAATTAGAAAAGGACACATATAGTATTTGCCAATAAAGGCAGTTGGGCAACGTGTGTATGGGAAAAATGGTTTAAAAAAGAGAGAGACCATAAGGAGGAATGTTAATTTAAAAATAGACACTGTTAAGATTTTTTAAAAAAAGTAAATATAAAATCTCTCACCACTATATATGGGGAGGGAGGAGAACTATGTATGTATATAGAGAAATTTAAATTCGTAGCTTTGCTGTTTTTTGTGTATATTTTGGCCAGTCAGGTTGTTTTGAAAGTAATATTTTAGGATAAGTTGAAGTTTCTAAAGTTTAACAAGTGAAGAAAGGGTATATAATCTATTTCTCGTTATTGAGTTTGTTGGTCGACAGAAATGTCTGTTCATGTTTAACATCTTGTGTATACTGATTGTTGAAATACTTCTCTGCTGCTGCTGCGTCAGTCACTTCAGTTGTGTTCGACTCTGTGCGACCCCATACACAGCAGCCCACCAGGCTCCCCTGTCCCTGGGATTCTCCAGGGAAGAACACTGGAGTGGGTTTCCATTTCCTTCTCCAATGCATGAAAGTGAAAAGTGAAAGTGAAGTCGCTCAGTTCTGTCCAACTCCTAGAGATTCTTAAACTTTATCACATATCATAGTCACCTAGAGGGCTTGTTCTATAACATGGCTCTTGACCTCATCCCCAGAGGTTTTGATTCATTGGGTTAGGGATGAGGCAAAGGATTTGCATTTCTAACAGGTTCCCCTGTGAGCTGATGCTGCTGATTTTGGGGGACCACACTTTAATAATTGCTGTTCTACAATGAAGAGAAAAGAGAAGGAAAGGAAAAAAAGATATTTGTATATAGCAACTATATACAGAGGATTGTATTCAATATATTATAATATTGTTTTTGATGCACAAAGTGTTATGATCAGTTGAATATACAGTATATGAAAAACATTCCTCTTTTTTTTTAAGAGAATCATTTGGAGCCTTAAGCTTTGTATGTGTAACTTGTATAGCTTTGATATATAGGTGATGATTTCATTGATTTAGGCCTGACTTTTTTGAACAATATTGAGCTTTTAAAATTTTTTGTATAGTTGATTTAACATAATGTTGTATTAATTTCTGCTGTGCAGCAAAGTGATTCAGATGTATGTATATGTATACATATACACACATTATTTTTTAAAATATTCTTCTCCATTATGGTTTATCATAGGATATTGAATATAGTCCTCTATGCTATACAGTAGTATCTTGTTTATCCGTTCTATATATAATATCTTACATCTGCTAACCCCAACCTCCTACTCCATCCCTCCCCCGCAACCCCCTCCTCCTTGACAGCCACAAGTCTGCAAAACTGAGCTTTTTGTAGATTATTGAGTTGCCGTGTTATTTAGGTGAATGAGAACGATGACTTCAGAGTGGAAATAGTGAGAACAAGTGATATAAAGAAAAAGTATGATTGTAGTAAAATTAAGCAGGCAAAGCAAAACAATACATTTTTTTCTTTTTTCAATATAAATTTATTCATTTTAATTGGAGGCTAATTACTTTACAATATTATATTAGTTTTGCCATACATCAACATGAATCCACCACAGGTGTACATGTGTTCCTCATCCTGAACCCCCCTCCCTCCTTCCTCCCCATTCCATCCCTCTGGGTCATCCCAGTGCACCAGCCCCAAGCATCCTGTATCGTGCATCGAACCTAGACTGATGATTCGTTTCATATATGATATTATACATGTTTCAATGCCATTCTCCCAAATCATCCCACCCTCTCCCTCTCCCACAGAGTCCAAAAGACTGTTCTATACATCTGTGTCTCTTTTGCTGTCTTGCATACAGGGTTATCATTACCATCTTTCTAAATTCCATATATATGTGTTAGTATACTGTATTGGTGTTTTTCTTTGTGGCTTACTTCACTCTGTATAATAAAACACTACATTTTTAGGGAAAGATATTTGGTAAAGTTATTTTAAAAGCAAGGGAATGATAAAGCTAATTTCAATATTGTAGTTACCCCCTAAGGGAAGATATTTATACTCCATTATTTGTATTTATTACCTTATTTATATGGTGTAAATACTTTAAAAAAATAATATTCAGTAAGAATTTCTTACTGAAATAGAGGATAAAATGCTCTATTTCCTTCAAACAGGAAAAAATAGGAAAAAAAAATCTTGAGAAGAGTAAGACTCCCTTAGACTCTTAGTTGGGCCTGCCAAATACCCTAGGCTGGCACTGTATGTTTCTGCAGTGATGAAAATTTTGAAAATCTTTGTTAAATGTGCCTAATAAGCGCTTGAAATGTGGCTAGTGCAACTGAGGCAGTGCTTTAAAATTTAATTATTTGAAATTTATATTTAAATAGGCTAAGGTGACTGATGTCTACCACATTATTGCAACAGACAGTTTAGAACATGGTTTAGTCCTTGATTTAATAATCTGTTAATAATTCTCCTATAGAATATTCAGTGTTTGGTTTGCTGACATTTTGCTTAGGTCACTGATTTTTGTCTATTATCTTGTGTGCTTTGACTCATGCTTCTTGTGTTGAATGGTAGCAGTTTGATTTACTTCTCTTGTGCCTTATATTCCAAAAATTGAGTCTTCAGGATCAGAAGCTCCTGAACTAAAGTTTATTGAAAACATAGTATTTTATTAGTTATAATGTGTTTTGAAATTTTCATAAGTTGTTATTTTTAATGTCAGAATTTTATGACTTGATATTCTGTTGATTTCTACTTAGAATATTAATCCATTGACTTTTCTGAGCCCCAAACAAAATTCTTTTTATTTTGTAACTTGAGTCATTCAGCAAATATTACTTGTTATGAGCCATGTATTCTTGAGAATTGGGGAATAATAGAGGAAATAGACTCTGACTTATGTGAGCGTATTTGGTAGTATTTTTAGAAAGAAAGCACAGTGTGCTTGAGAGAAACACTGGATAGTCATATACTGGAGGAATGAGAATAAGATAGTATATGACTGGGAAGAGACTGAACAAAAATGTTTATATATTTTTATTTTGTTATTTTGTCACTTGATGGTAATGGAGATTGTACATCAAAATTCTTAACAGTGTTCCTGTTACTATATAAATGTGATTTTCTTAATTCACCAAAGGACTTGTAATACAGAAAGAACTTATAACCAAATATCTGACAACTCAGTTTTTTAAAAAAATAAGGCAAAATTATCTAAAACTACACTACATCAAAGAAGATACATGAATGGCCAACAGTACTTGTAAACATGTTCAGTGTCATAGACATTGATATCAGAGAAATGCAAATTAAAACCACAGTGAGTCACTCTATAGTCAGTTAGAATGACTAAATTAAAACAACAGCAATAAATCGTAATAACAAATATGGCTGCGTCATGTCAAATGGAAATGAAAAATAATCTAGACACCTTAGGAAAGGAGCTTGACACTTTCTTACAAATTCAACATACACTTACCATATAACCCAACATTCCCACTCCCTGGAATTCATCCAAGAGAAACGAAACATTTGTATACTTTTTTTTTTTTGGAGAATCATCATGGAGGACTTATTCATAATAATACCAAATGGAAAACAATCCAAATATTTATCAACTGGCGAACAGTTTTAAAAAATAATACAATACAGATAACCCACATCTACATAAAGGAAAAGTACTCGGCAGTCAAAAGAAAAAAAATATTGATAAGCGTGTACATGATTGTATCTCGAAGGCATTAAGCTAGTTGAAGTAAAACACTACATACTGATTCCTTCTGTATGAAACTTCTCTGTCTTAATGATAGGTATTGGTTTTACCTATTTAATATTACACGTTAGTCCTCATATTCCAGCTTTGTTCTTCATCCTTGGTTGAAAGCTTATTATAGTAATAGGTGTTATCCAAATATCTGAAACCTGTCATGAAGTGCTTAGAAGTGAATCTGTTTTCTCTGTCCGTTCGGAGCCAGTGGCATCCTTGATTCAGATTCCCCAGATGGACGTCTGCTTTTTGCTCTTGTTCCTTTTACAGACCAGCTTCCTTTACTTATTTATCACTTTGCGCAAATTCACAAGATCTGTAATTTAAGCACTGCCTTTATATCCGGCTTTTGGGTCCAGTTCACAAGAGAGAACATTTGATTATTAATAAGCCAATGAATTGACTAGTCTCAAATTAGTCACCCCTGTCTCGTCTAGTTGGGATTAGGTAATGTGATCATCGACTGGTATGGCTGCCTATGCTGCACATTTAACTGAGTAGAATTTGCAGACACTTTAACCTCTGAGCCAAGCAGGGAAGTCCGTGTTATATTATACAAGTAATTAAATGAATTCTCCATATGTTAGGTTTCTTTGATTACCTTTATGTATGTTCATTAACATATTTTTTTAAGTACTTATAAAAATATACAGTGACAGATGATGGTACTACAAAGATGACTAGAGGCAGGTATAATCCTTGCCCCCAAGGAGTTATAGTCCTAGTGGAACTAAGGGAATGGGAGTGACACATAAACAATAAAAATGATGTAATACAGTGATAATAAGTAGGTAACTGATACAAGTAGACTATTTAATAGTCATATCAAGTAAGGATGTAGAGTTGGATTTCTGTCCATGCAATAAACAGTGTGACCTTGAATAAGTTTCTTAAAGTATCAAAGTACCAGTCTTTAAAAAGAGAGTGACGTACAATTTCATAGTGTCACCCCAGAATAATGTACATGAAAGTGTGAAGTGTAACAAAAATGTTATAATTGTTTTATTGAACTATTTCATTACCTTCAGTTTTAGTGTAATCTAGTAACTTTTGAAAGACTAATCTTTTTTTTTTCTACTGCTGTAACCTTGGAGGATATGTCATCTTTTTGAAACTTGACTTTTGCTTTCTTTTTCATGTGGATGTAAATTTTGTTGTGAATTTTAATGTATTGCCCTTTCCATATTATTTGCTGATCTCTTAGTTCTTCTGATAGGTACTTTTCTATTTTGTCAGACTCTTTCCTTGTACATTCTTTTGCTTTTGTGTATTTTTACTTCTCTCTTTGAATTTAACATTTTACTTTTGATACAAATATTTGAAGCTCTACTTTTATACATAAGCATTCTTTGTGTATAGTATTTCTACTAAGTTGCTTTATTTTTTAAAATCAATATTGTTGCTGTTGTTTTGTATTAACTCAAGTTTATATTGATGTATCATTATTAATTGATTAGTCAGGAATAAAGGCATCTATTACTTGTGTCATTGTGAATCTGTGTATTTTTCCTCCCAACTCAACTACAGGTTTTATATGTTAGAAATCAGATATTTTTATGCTTTCAAGTTACATTGCTTTCTGTAGTTTACTCTGTTGGGAAATATGAAAATGATTATTTTGCTTTTCATTTGAGGCAGATACATGCCACTGATTGTTAAGTCGTGTGTGCGTGCATGTTAAGGCGTTTCAGTCATGTTGGCTTCTTCGTGACCCTGTAGACTGTAGTCCACCAGGCTCCTCTGTCCTTGGGATTCTCCAGGCAAGAATACTGGAGTGGGTTACCATTCCCTTTTCCAGGGCATCTTCTGACCCAGGAATTGAACCTACGTCTCTTACATCTCCTGCATTGGCAGACATGTTCTTTACCACTAGTGCCACCTGGGAACCCCTGATTGTAAGGCTTGTGTTATTAAATAAAGTAATCACTTACATTGGATGGCTACTGTATTGGATAATTGGCATTTTACATTGACAGCTATCAGCAAAATTAGCTCTTCGAAAAGGTGACTGATAAATATGTCATTTATTTACTACATGTATCTTGTATAATGAATGATACAGTATAGTTATGGGGTCTAGAATTTAAACAGTGGCATTCAGTGATATGAAAAAAGCATATAAATTTTTCTTTTGCAGTACTAAAAATGTCATTTGTAAAGTAATATATACACACATATACAGAAAGTGAAAAAATATAAATAAGCAAAAATAAGAAAATTAAAAACACCATAGTCCCATCACCTAGAGATGACATAGTTAATACTTTAGTGTTCTTCTAGATATTTTTCTGTGTGTATATATGTATACTTGTATTTCTTTACTGGTAATGTATTAATTTGTACATGTTATTTTAAATATGCTTTTTTATGTTAATTTCTGCTTTTTTGTATCAGCAGATTTTTATCTTGACTAATCCATGCTCACATTTTTCCAGTTTATTCTAAACTGTTATTTGCAGTTGATCTGTTCAAACCAGGTCCAATCCAGAATAACTATTCAAGTGTTTTAAATCTAGCACAGCACTGCCCCCTGCCACCAACACACCTTTTTCTTGGCACTGACTTTTTTTTTTTTAATTTTTATTTTAACTTTAGTTTACTTTACAATACTGTATTGGT
>SJYQ01033951.1:0-12473 GCA_006410935.1 Redunca redunca
CTTCCCGTCTGTGTCCCTGGGGGACCCAGCGCTGGACGTGCTGCTCGGGCAGTTTGGCCTTCAGGTAGGAAGGAGTCAGGCGGGCTGGGGTGGGCCGAAGCGGCGACCCCGGCCCACAGGGACGATCCCCCGGGCCTTCCTCCATCCTGTCCTGCAGGACAAAAGCCCGCCCCGGGCCCGCGGCTCCGGCAACACCCTGAGCCAGGCCCTCCACTGGATACGGAAACAGCTGTCTCCCCTGGAGGCCCCCGCCCTGCTCTGGGGGCTCCTGGGGGCTGCGGGGGCCGTCAAGGTCGTGCAGGCCCTGCTGGGCCCGCAGCCCCCGCCTCGGACCGAGGAGGGGAAGCCCAGGCCAGCCCCCCAGGACTCGGTGGCCGCCAGCAAGCAAGCTTCCCCAGCCCCCAGCAGCAGCAGCGGCTCCCAGACCCCCCGGCGGAAGAAGTCGCCGTGACCTGTCAGCCACGCGTCCTGAGAGGGTCAGGGTCACGCCTGCCTCTGGCTCTCTGCTGCAGGACGGCCCAGCCACCGTGCCTTAGCCAGCTGCCGTGCAGACGCAGCTCAAGGTGCTGGCCTGTTGGGAGCGCCAGCCCTTCTGCTTTAAGGGCCTCCCCCAACCTCCACCACATCTGGTCCCAGGACACCCTCTGGCCTGCTCAGCGGCCCAGGAGGCCCATGTGTGACCTGGCCCAGGGTCTGTCCCCAGACGTGGTAATCGGGGACCCTCGCCCTCTGCCCCCACTGCAGGGGTCCGAGTCTGAGCCCCGACCCTGGCTCCTGCACACGGGGTGGAGGTGGGGTGGGATGAGGCTAACCTGCTGCGGAAAGGCGGGAAGACGCCCCGAGGTCTCCTCTACAGCAGCCTGTCTACGCGTCCGGATCCGTGAACCAATAAAGGCAGTTGTGTCTGACCACGTTCCTGCCGCTTCCTTCCCACGGGGAGCCTGAGGGCAGCCGGCCTCTCTGCCTCTGACGAGGACGCAGCCCGCATACAGTCTGGCTGACCGCTGACCAGGTTCCTGGTGCCTTCTCAGTCTAGTCCTCAACGTTCCCATCTATAAATGGACACGAGGGCCCGGCCCGGTGCTGCCTGAGCCGCAGGAGCATGGCCCGGCTGACTGTCAGCTCCGCACGTCAAGGCTGTGAGATCAGCGCTGCAGTGTGGGGCCTGGGGCTGAGTGGAGGTAGGGGAGCTGGCCAGAACACTGGCCCGCCCTGCTTCTGCCCCCACGTCCTCATCTCGGGGCCAGTGCAGGGTCCGCACGCTGCATCTCGCTTAGGCTGCATTGGAGGGGAGACGGGAGGTGAGCAGGGCTGGTGTAGACGCCCGGTCAGGGAACTTGTCCAGCCTCCAGCTGAGAGAGGTGGGGTGTGGGTGGGGAGAGGACGGAGGAGCAGAGGCCCTGGGCCAGGCGCGGGGCCGGCGGTTAGTGCCTCTGACCACTCCCAGGAGCGGGCGCTGAAGGTGCTGCTGCCCGGGTGTAGACGTGGCTCACCGGTGGGAGGCCACTGGCCCCGTCCTCGGCCTCTGCCCCGCACGCTGCCATCTCCCAGCCTGCTGCAGAGCCCCCGATGTGCCAGCCTCTCCCTGCAGCACTGGGCCCCCCCAACTAACCCAAGCAGACGGCGCCCCACGCGCAGCCTGTGCCCGGTCACATGGGCTTAAGGGGTCCTGTAACCTGAGCCTTTGGGTGCTGTCAGACGTGACGAAGTGATCTGTATATGAGCTTGGCTTCAGAGCGTTCAGCCCTCTATATCCTCAGCTTCCATGTCTGCGGACTCAGCCTCGCTCAGATTGAAAATAATCAAAAAACATAAGCGTTCCAGAAAGTTCCAAAAGGGAACGCTTGAATTTGCTGCACGATGGGCAGCTGTCTCCGTAGCGTCTTCCTGGCATTAAGTATGAGTAATCTAGAGGCGCGCTAGAGTGTGCGGGAGGGCGAGCGTAGCTTTATGAAAGTACTGCTGCATCTATGTCAGGAAACGATGCCTGTCGTGGTTCCTGGAAGCAGCCCCCTTGGATAGAGGGGAGACTGCTGTATGTTACAGCTTGAAGACGGATTGCTTCTCTTAGGCTCCTAAGCCCAGCGTATGAATCTCTTGCAGGGGTTGTTTCGTGTTCCATGACAGCTTTGAGATACAATTCACAGACCATACAGTTTACCTGCTTAAAGGATTCGGTGGCTCTCAGATTCACAGGCTTGCACATCCATCACCATAGTCAATCTTTTATCATCTCAAGAAGAAACCCCATTCTCCTAGGATGGCATCTTCCGTCCTCTCCTTCCCATGACCTAAAAAACCACTAAGCTACTTTTTGTCTTCACGAGTGAAGGTGTTAGTCGCTCAGTTGTGTCCAACTCTTTGAGACCCCATGTACTGTAGCCCGCCAGGCTCCTCTGTCCCTGGGATTCTCCAAGCAAGAATACTGGAGTGGGTTGCATGCCCTTCTCCGGGGGATCTTCCCAACCGAGGGATTGAACTCGGATCTCCTGCATTTCAAGCAGATTCTTTCCTGTCCGAGCCATATGGGAAGCGCTTTTTTCTTCATCAGTTCAGTTGCTCAGTTGTATCCAACTGTTTGCGACCTCGTGGACTGCAGCACGCCAGGCTTCCCTGTCCATCACCAACTCCTGGAGCCTGCTCAAACTCGTCCATCAAGTCAGTGATGCCATCCAACCATCTCATCCTCTTTCAACCCTTTCTCCTCCTGTCTTCTATCTTTTCCAGCATCAGGGTCTTTTCTAATGAAGTCAGTTCTTCACATCAGGTGGCCAAAGTACTGGAGCTTCAGCTTCAGCATCCATCCTCCCAACGAATATTCAGGACTGATTTCCCTTAGGGTTGACTGGTTTGATCTTGCGGACTCCCTTGGACTCTCAAGAGTCTTCAACACCCCAGTTGAAAAGCATCAATTCTTTAGTGCTGTTTTCTTTGTGGTCTAACTCCCACATCCATACATGACTACTGGAAAACTCATAGCTTTGACTATAACGACCTTTGGCGGCAAAGTAACATCTCTGCTTTATAATATGCTGTCTAGGTTTATCAGCTTTTCTTCCAAGGGGCAAGCGTCTTTTAATTTCATGGTTGCAGTCACCATCTGCAGTGATCTCAGAGCCCAAGATAATAAAGTCTCTCACTGTTTCCATTGTTTCCCCATCTATGTGCCATGAAGTGATAGGAATGGATGCCATGATCTTAGCTTTTTGAACATTGAGTTTTAAGCCAGCTTCTTCACTCTCCTCTTTCACTTTCATCAAGAAGCTCTTTGGTTCCTCTTTGCTTTCTGCCAGAATGGTGGTGTCATCTGCTTATCTGAGGTTACTGATATTTCTCCTGGCAATCTTGATGCCAGCTTGTGGTTCCTCCAGCCCAGCTTTTCGCATGATGTACTCTGCATAGAAGTTAAATAAGCAGGGTGACAATATACAGCCTTGCTGTACTCCTTTCCCAATTTGGAACCAGTCTGTTGTTCCATGTCCTGTTCTAACTGTTGCTTCCTGACCTGCATACAGATTTCTCAGGAGGCTGGTCAGGTGGTCTGGTATTCCCATCTCTTTAGAAATTTTCCAGTTTGTTGTGATCCACACAGTCAAAGGCTTTGATGTCATCAATAAAGCAGAAGTAGATGTTTTTTCTGGAACTCTCTTGCTTTTTCTATGATCCAACATATGTTGGCAATTTGATCTCTGGTTCCTCTGCCTTTTCTAAATCCACCTTGAACATCTGGAAGATCTCAGTTCATGTACTGTTGGAAGTATAGCTTGGAGAATTTTGAGCATTCCTTTACTAGCATGTGAGATGAGTGCAATTGTGCGGTAGTTTGAACATTCCTTGGCATTGCCTTTCTTCGGGATTGGAATGAAAACTGACCTTTTCAGTCCTGTGGCCACTGCTGAGTTTTCCAAATTTGCTGGCATATTGAGTGCATCACCTTCACAGCATCATCTTTCAGGATTTGAAATAGCTCAGCTGAGATTCCATCACCTCCGCTAGGTTTGTTCGTAGTGATGCTTCCTAAGGCCCACTTGACTTCTCATTCCAGGATGGCTGGCTGTAGGTGAGTGATCACACCATTGTGATTATCTGGGTTGTGAAGATCTCTTTTGTACAGTTCTGTGTATTCTTGCCACTTCTTCTTAATATCTTCTGCTTCTGTTAGATCCATACCATTTCTGTCCTTTATCGAGCCCATCTTTGCATGAAATGTTCCCTTGGTATCTCTAATTTTCTTGAAGAGATCTCTAGTCTTTCCCATTCTGTTGTTTCCCTCTATTTCTTTGCTTTGATCATTTAGGAAAACTTTCTTATTTCTCCTTGGTACTCCTTGGAACTCTGCATTCAGATGGGCGTATCTTTTGTTTTCTCCTTTGCCTTTCACATCTCTTCTCAGCTACTTGTAAGGCCTCCTCAGAAAATCATTTTGCCTTTTTGCATTTCTTTCTCTTCTGGATGGTCTTGATCCCTGCCTCCTGCACAGTGTCACAAACCTGTGTCCATAGTTCCTCAGGCTCTCTGTGTATCAGATCTAGTCCCTTGAACCTATTTCTCACTTCCACTGTATAATCGTAAGGGATTTGATTTAGGTCATACCTGAATGGCCTAGTGGTTTTCCCTACTTTCTTCAATTTCAGTCTGAATTTGGCAATAAGGAGTTCATGATCCGAGCCACAGTCAGCTCCCGGTCTTGTCTTTGCTGACTGTATAGAGCTTCTCCATCTTTGGCTGCAAAGAATATAATCAATCTGATTTTGATATTGACCATCTATTGACATCTACACACGTCCATGTGTAGAGTCTTCCCTTGTGTTGTTGGAAGAGGGTGTTTTCTATGACTGGTGCATTCTCTTGGCGGAACTCTATTAGCGTTTGCCCTGTTTCATGCTGTACTTGAAGGCCAAACTTGCCTGTTACTCCCTGTGTCTCTTGACTTCCTACTTTTGCATTCCAGTCCCCTAGGATGAGACAGACATCTTTTTTGATGTCAGTCGTAGAAGGTCTTGTAGGTCTTCATAGAATCATTCAACTTCAGCTTCTTCAGCATTACTGGTTGGGGCATAGACTAGGATTACTGTGAGGTTGAATGGTTTGCCTTGGAGACGAACCGAGATCATTCTGTCGTTTTTGAGACTGCACTCAAGTACTGCATTTCAGTCTCTTTTGTTGTTGACTACGAGGGCTATTCAATTCTTCTAAGGGATTCTTTCCCACAGTAGTAAATATAATGGCCATCTGAATTAAATCTCCCCTTCTGGTCTATTTTAGTTCACCGATTCCTGAAATGTCAGTGTCCACTCTTGCCGTCTCCTGTTTGACCACTTCGAATTTGCCTTGATTCATGGACCTGACATTCCAGGTTCCCATGCAGCATTGCCCTGTACAGCGTCAGTGTTCACTTCCATCACCAGTCACACCCACACTGGGCCTTGTTTTTGCTTTGGCTCAGCCTTTCATTCTTCCTGGAGTTATTTCTCCACTCTTCTCCAGTAGCGTATTGGGCACCTACCGACCTGGGGGGTTCATCTTTCAGTGTCGTATCTTTTTGCCTTTTCATACCATTCACTGGGTTCTCAAGGCAAGAAGGCTGAAGTGGTTTTCCATTTCCTTCTCCAGTGGACCATGTTTTGTCTTCATGGAGTTAGCTATTCTGGAACATTGCATAAATAGAATCATACAATTTGCACCCTTACATGTCTGGCTTCTTTGACTTCGCGTAATATTTTCAAGATATATCCATATAGTAGCCTGTGGCCAAATAATATGCCATTGTGTGTTTATGCCACGTTCTGTTTGTCCATCGACCCATCAGTAGACCCTTATGTCGCTCTCACATTTTGGCGGTTGTGAGGAATGTTGCTGTGAACATGTGCACAAGCGTCTGGTGAGTCCCTGCGTTCAGCCCTTAGGGTGTATACCTGGAAATGGAGGTGCAGAAACACATGGGGATTCACGTGTGGAGGAAGCACCAGACCTTTATCACAGAAGCCGCACCTTTCCTCCAGCGATGCACCAGAGTTCCGGTTTCTCCACAACATCACTGATGCTTAGTATTCTCCCTTCATTGATAAAAGCCATCCTGGTAGGTAAGAAATACAAACACTATCCCAACTGTGATTTTAGTTTGCATAAGAAAAGTGAAGTCGCTCAGACATGTCCAACTCTCTGCGACCCCGTGGACTGCAGCCTGCCAGGCTCCTCCATCCATGGGATTTTCCAGGCAAGAGTACTGGAGTGGGGTGCCATTTCTTTCTCCAGAGGATCTTTGCTTTTGCCTAATAGGGCTCCCCTGGTGGCTCAGATGGTAAAGAATCTTTCTGCAATGCAGAAGACCAGGGTTCAGCCCCTCGGTTTGGAAGACCCCTTGGAGAAGGGAATGGCCACCCACTCCAGTGCTCTTGCCTGGAGAATCCCATGGACAGAGGAGCCTGGGGGCTACAGTCCGTGCGGTCACACAGAGCCGGACACAACGGAGCAACTAATGAGAGTGAAAGTGAAGTCACCAGCCGTGTGTGGCGAATGACGCTGAGCGCGTTTCCACGTGCTTATTGCATCTGTGTGCCCTCTTTGGAGAACTGTCTATCCAAGCCCTTTGCCCTTCTTCTTGGGTCATGCTGAGTGGCATGGAGGACCCCGGTTCCCCAGCCAGGGACTGAACCCGCCCCGTGCAGTGGAAGCAGGGGCCCTAACCGTCGGGCTGCCCGGGAAGTACCTCACACTGACCGGATTATTGCAGCTTCATAGTGAGTTTTGAAATTGGGATTCCCTGGTGGCTCAGACGGTAAAGCGTCTGTCTACAAAGTGAGAGAGCTGGGTTTGATCCCTGGGTCGGGAAGATTCCCTGGAGAAGGAAATGGCAGCCCACTCCAGTACTCTTGCCTGGAAAGTCCCGTGGACGGAGGAGCCTGGTGCAGGCCACTATCTATAGGCTTGCAAAGAGTCGGGCGCGACTGAGGGACTTCACTTTCACTTTTCACTGGAAATTGGGAAGGATGAGTCCTCCAGCTGTATTCTTTTTCAAGATGTTTCGGCTATTTGGAATCCCTTGAGATTTTACATTGTTTTATTTCTGAAAATCAGTGCCATTGGAATTTTCATAAAGATTGCCTGGAATCTGTAGATCAGTTTGGTTGTACAGTTGGCCCTTCAGCAATGCCGAGGTTACAGACATTGACCTTAACCAGTCAAAAATGCGAGTCTAACCTAGAGTTTGCCCTCCACATCTGAGGTTCCGCATCCACAGATTCAACCTATGAAGGGTTGTGTCGTGCTGTAATACGTATTTAGTGAACTAAATCCCACATGTAGGTGGGCCCGTTCAGATCTGAGCTGTTCGGGTGAACCCTGTTGTCTTCTGAATGACAGTGTCCCAGGCCATGCACCTTCATTTTCTCTCCTTTAGCAGTCACTCTGAAGGGTTCCATTCATAAATTGTAAATGCCTAACACACTTAACTGCTCTACAAATTTAATTCGTTCTTTAACTGTTTAGTCACCTGACCTAACAATCTTTCCAAGATTCAAAAAAACCCATAAGGGAATAAACATACACGGGCAAGGAGCCAATCATTCTCTTGAAGGTCCCTTTACCAAGAAGAAACTGACTAAGGTTGATCAAGGGCAAAAACCTGCCGCAGCCTGGCCTGGTGAGGACGCCCAGTGCCTGGACCCCAGGCTGACGTCCAGCTTCAAATGCAGAGTCTAAGTGTGGCCAGAACGTGGGCCCTAGGGCTGCTGGGCAAGCACCGATTTTCCCTCCGTCTTGGCTTCCAGAAGGAGAGGTGGGCAGGGCGGAGCTGCGCCAGGCCCACGCTGACTGCTGGAGAGGCAGGCCCTTCTTGCGGCGGAGGCGCTCCCACACCCCCTCCTTGGTGCCCCAGCCCCTGATGACTCCGTCTTCCTGATTCACGCTGCCTCTGCACCCACACTGCGTCCCACTGATACGAGGCAGCCATGGTACCTCTCACCAGAACCGTGTGCTCACCGCAGGTGGGGCCACCCACAGCTGGTCCTTTCCTGCACCCACACCGCCTCCAGGCTGCAGCCGGACACCCACCCCTGGGCTCAGCAGTCCCTGCTCAAAACTGCGTCTCACACACTGAACGCTGAATTTAGTGACCCAAAGATGTCTGCAGGATGGCAAGGAAAGTACCGGTCGTGCTTGTTCCTGCTGCAGCCACGAGCGGGGCCGGGAGGGCCTCCCCACGCTCGCCGTCTGGAGGCCTGTGAGCCCTCGGCCCATCTGCGAGGGCACTGCCGCCTTCCACGGAGCCGGCTCCTGCTCGGCACTTCTGCGCGGCCACGGTCGCCAGGAGCTTGTTGCCCTCCTGGCCCCTCAGCCAAGCGCCAGCCGCCTCTTCCTCATGGCCACCCCTTCCCCGCCTCCTCATCCAGCCTCAGGGCACTGCGCAGCCGGCCTCGCCCGCCTCTGGAGCGAAGCCCTGCTTCCTCGGCAACCACATCCCACATGCAAGCTGGCACTGCTGCTGGGTCTCCGGCCGGCGGTGCCGTCGTTCCGCCGGGTGATCGGTCTGGGGTCGTGGGGCGTCTGGGGGCCTGCAGGCTCCAGCCTCCGCGTTCTGGCCTTGGTCAGAGGCCGTGCCGGGTGAGGTAGGGGATGACGGTGCCGGAGGAGGCACGGGGCAGGGTAGCAAATCCAGGCGGACAAGGGCCTGGTGGTGACAGACGGCTGCCGTCATCACAGGCAGTGCCCGTGGGGGTGGCCAGTGACTCCCCGGGAGGGCCGCGCCGTGGGCTCTGGGGCGGCCCTATTGACGGCAGGGCCTCCACTTCGGCCCCGAGGGAGCCCACAAAGGCAGCTTTGGGGGTTCTGCCAAAGGAAGTCACCAGGCCATCTGGTCTCACACTCTTAAAAGCTATGGAGAACCCCAAAGAGCTTTTGTTTACGAGTGCTGTATCTGTCAGTATTTACCATTGGAAATTAAACTAAGGAATTCTTTAAATATTTACTTAGTAACATTATTTGAATGGGGGCTTAGAGGTTAAGACTTTGTGCTTCCACTGCAGGGGTGCAGGTTCGATGCCTGGATGGAGAACTAGGGTCCCACAAAACACGCAGTGTGGCCAAAAAAAAAAAAAACCTTCTTGAGGAAAACTGACCTTTTAAGGCAGTGACCTCTCTGGGTGAAAGCAGCAGTGACCTCATGGTCCCCAACAGCCCAGAGATTCCAGGGCAGCTGGGCAGCCGCCAACCATGCCCTCGGGGCCACGGTCTGGGCAAGTCACAGTTCTGGGCAAGTCGCAGAATGATCTCTTCCGGTCCAGGCTTGGTCCTGGGTTTCGGGAGCCGGACTCACCGCTGTCCTGTCTTAGGCCATCGGTGCCTGTAGAAGCCACGGCCTTCCTCCAGCACCTGCTTGCCACCCCCGAGGGCTGGCCAGAGTAACTGAGGCTGTGATTATCTGCCCCACTCCTGTAGGCCACGAACCACCAGGTCTCCATTACCAGCAGGTGTTCCCAACTTTCAACCCCAGACAGGCCCAATAACAAATTCTAGATTCCTCTCAGACTCTTGCTTGCAGCCACTCTCTTAGAAGAAACTGGCTCGTTTAGAGGGAGATTCAGTGGCTCAGCAGTAAAGAACCCACCTGCAGTGCGGGAGGAGAATGCGCGAGACTTGGGTTGACCCCTGGGTCGGGAAGACCCCCTGGAGAGGAAACGGCAGTCCATTCCTGCACTCTTGCCTGGAGATGCCCACGGGCAGAGGAGCCTGCCCAGTGCAGTCTGGAGGTAGAGCCAAGCCTTGCCTCTGCGAGCTCTTCAGTGGCCCGGTGCCCTGAGGCCCCCAGCAAGACCGGCAATCCCTGGGTAGACTAGAACATGAGATCCCTGGCCCCCTTCCCAACCCTGGGGCCTGTTTGGAGACGGCCAGGTTACAGTCTGCAGGGCCACAGAGAGGCGTGGGGACCTAGGGTCCCCGGTGAAGGTGGCCACCCCTGCTGTGCACCGTGGAGGCCCCCCTTGGGTGATGACTTTGGGCCCAGACAGTCAGTATAGCATCCCCCGCCCCCAGCTCTGAGGCTCTTGTGTCTCCTCCCCACCCCCCACCTCCTTGGAGACTTGCCTCCTCCCCACTCTCAGGAAAGCAGAGAGGCCCCGCTGCCCACATGCAGTCCAGGCTCAGAGCCTTGGCCTGCCCCTGCAGAGCCGCCTGCACCTCACAAGCCACCTAGGGAAAGGAGCCCCTTGGTGCCCTGCACCTCCGGGCCCGAGTTCACAGTCTGGGAGGGGCTGCAGCTGGGAAGGGGCCTGAGGCTGGCAGGAGGGCTCCAGGAGGAGTGAGTGGGGAAGGGCCTGGGCAGAGCCGGTTTCACATGCGTGCGCATGTGCAAACGTGGGTTTTACTGGCTATTTGGCTGCATGCAGGACCTTCTCTGAAGCATGCCTTGATCTTTAAGGCATATGCACTCATAGTTGCCCCTCGGCTCTCGGGCTCGAGTGCAGCGGTTCAGTTGCTCTGTGGCATGTGGTCCCCAAGCAGGGATCAAAACCCCATCTCCTGCAACCACTGGGCAACCAGGGAAGTCCCAGGCAAAGCCTCTGGCCACACTTGCCGGTCCTCTCCTGCTGCCAGGGCACTGCGGGGCTGGGGTGCTCAGGAGGGCTTTGGGCGGGACGGGGGGGTCTCACTGGGCAGCAGGGCAGGGAGGCAATGGGCAGCGCCACCTCCACGGCCACAACCCGTGGACGTTCAAGAAGTGATTGGGTCTTCAGCCCGCAGCACGTGCATTTGAAATGCCACTTTCCCACTCCCAAAGTTCCTTGGAGAAAAGGCCAGTTCCACGTCCATGGCAGCCCCTACCATGAGCTGGAAACGGCCCGCAAAGTGGTCTACATCCGACCTGTGAAACGTGTGCGCATAGCCTCACTTGGGAAAAGCGCCTTGTGGCTATAACCATGGACCTTGAGATGAGGAGGTCGTCCTGGATCATCTGGGTGGCCACTGAGTGCCACCACAAGTGCCTTTATAGAGGAGGGTGGGCACACGGAGAGGCAGCAGTGTGAAGGCGGAGAAGACTCAGCCAGCCACGAGCCGGGTGCTGGGAACGGGCGCCCTGGAAGAGGCGCCGCTGACGCCGCGACCTCAGACTCCACGGCAGTGCCCTCGCAGATGGGCCGAGGGCTCACAGGCCAGGGAAGAAACTTCTGCTGTTTTCAACAAGTCACCAAGTTTACGGTAGTCTGTTACAGAGACTCAGGAAATTAACAGCCTGGGCATCCTGTTACACCAGGTGGCAAGGCATCCCATCCCAGAGACCAGTTTCGATCATCAGAAGGGCCCAGGAGCCCACTGCAAAGCCCTTCCCCAGCCCTGTCTGAGCACCAGGAAGGATAACAGCTCATGGAAGCACAAATCCGCTGGATCTGTGTGTCCTTGATACACAACAGACAACTTGACTGTGTTCGAAGGGTGCTACGGAAGCAGCTCTTACAGACTGATTAAACTAAGAGAAGGGTGGGAGCCTGTACTTCCCCTTCCTGCACAGACAGTAACCAAACTGGGCGGGGAGCTGCCTGGTCCCCGGGCGAGTCTCTCTCCGTCCGGTGGAGGGCATTCTCAGGCCCGAGACCACCCCGCGGCCAGCTGGCCATGCTGCGGACGGCGGTGTTCTCCGAAAGCCCCCGCCTCTAGCGCGCTCTGGCCCGAGTCAAACTCGAATCTGATTCAGCCTCCGCTCAGTTATCAGTCAGCAAGAAATGCCGAGGAAAACACGAACAGATCCCAAGAGGGTGCAATCAGCGAAATCCTGACAGGAAGTCCCCGACGGGTGAGCAGCCTTCCGCAGCGCCGCCGCTGAGGGCGCTCGCTTGGCCAAGGCGAGGGCTGCGCCGGGGGTCTCCTCAGGGGTCGCGTCATCACGGTCAGCCTGTGCGTGTACCACGGGGTTTCCTGCAGTCTGCTCTAGCCAGCAGACCCTTTGCTTTCTTTAGGGAGACTGAGCCCAGAGCAGGGGTCCCCCACCTCCAGAGCCGTACCCCAGTGAGTGCCCCGCCACACACGCCTCGGTCACCGCACAGGTCAGAATCACAAGTCGCTTCAGGGTCTTTATTGCCAGCAGGGAGAGGGGCCAACTGGGCGGGCCGTGCAGGTGGGCCCGTGGGGTCCTCCGGAAGGGCTGCGGCGGCCGACAGCGTTCCCAACAGTGGCTGCGCCCGGGACGCCCAGCGGGTGAGGGGGTGGGCGGGCAGTCACCAGCACAGGACGCCGGGACAGTACTTGTCAACGAGGCCCTGGTAGTACGGCCGCAGCGCGGCTACGTCCGGCAGGCTGGCGCTCTTGGTGTAGAGGTCGAACTTGCTGCAGCACAGGGACGGTGGCCGTGAAGCCCCCGAGCCGCCCCCCAGGCACGACCCTGGCCGCGACCGCACCTGCCCGTGAAGCCCCCGAGCCGCCCCCAGGCACGACCGTGGCCGTGACCACACCTGCCCGTGAAGCCCCCGAGCCGCCCCCAGGCA
>SJYQ01033951.1:12650-30875 GCA_006410935.1 Redunca redunca
CATTTATTTAAATTATCACTTCCAGTAAAAAGGGAAACTATGAAAAAATAAAAGCTAAAGCTTGAATGAAGAGTTTCATGAGGAACATAATGGAATAGATATTTGAGGTTCTAAAACTGTATATGAGAGAAATCATAACTTTTCATAATCAGCTTTAATGATATTTACTATTTTTTTTACCTTTTTTCCCCCTCTCAAAGCCAGAAGACATTTTGTAGGGAGAAATGATGCCCTTAACTCTCCTCATTTCTATATATGGAGAGAAGGTGACCTATTTATAGAGGTTATACAAATAAAATATTCTCTGAGAAGTTTTTCTTTGGATGTTTTTTGAACTTTTCGAATTATTTGAAGTCAAATGTAAGTATTGTTTATTATAGGTATAGAATAGTCATGACACATTTTGCATAAAATTTCAAGTTCTGGGCTTTTAAGCAGATTCTATTTTCTTATGCATTTGTATTCCCTTAAAACATCTCCTTTATAGTCTTTTTCAAAAAAGAATAATTCTTAACTATCTGTGTTATCCTCTGGATAGACTTAAAACTATAGACTTAAAAATAACTTTCTGATGTGAACAATCATTTTACTAAACCTACCTTTAGAGGCAGATACAACACTTTTCTTAAACAAAGAGCCTGTGTTTTTCTTTGCCATCTAAAAATTCTTTTAAGCTGTATCTTATTCTTTTATCAGGTCAAGTAACACATTCTTACCTTTCCCATGTCTTTTCCGTGTTCTTTCAGCTTTATTTAGGGCTTCCCTAGTGGCTCAGCAGTAAAGAATCTGCCTGCAGTGCAGGAGATGTGGATGTGGATCCAATCCCTGGGTTAGGAAGATCCTCTGGAGAAGGAAATGACAACCCACTCCAGTTGGTTTCTTGCCTGGCAATCCCATGGACAGAGGAGCTTGGTGGGCTACAGTCCATGAGGTCGCAAGAGTCAGACATGACTTAGTGACTAAACCACCACCACCGCACCTTGATTTATTCTAATAATAATTTCATCTCATAACTGGAGACTCGTTCAACTTATCAAACAAATTTTATTGGGCACTTATTTAATGCAAAGTACTTTCCTAGGAATGAGGTATACAACAGTGACCAAGCAAGAATCCCTGACCTCTTGGAGCTTCCATCTGGTAGATACAATAAATAAATAATTGTAGGTTAGAAAGTGCTGAAGTACTAAGAAGAAAAAGGAACAAAGTAGGGAAGAGAGTGTATGAAACATGGGTAATATTGAAGCTCCATGGGATGATCAGGGAAGATTTCATTGAGAAGGAAAGTTTTGAAAAAAAATAACCTGAAGGAAGTAAGAAGGTGAACCATGTAGCTATGTGGGGAAGAGTGTTCCAGGCCTAGGGAATAACAAGACCAATAAGTAGTTGTGTGTAGGAGGAGTGGGTCACAGAATTATATAGGGAAGAAGTTGGAGAAGTAAGAGAAAGATCATGTAACAGATGTTTGTTTTTTTTGTAATTATCTTTCTTTATCCTATCATTTTCCTGAGAAATATACTTCTTTTATTTCTAGGTTTTCTTTCTGTGAATTTACTTGAATAAACAGTTTGGAAATTTTGTGGTTTTTACCATTTTTGAGTGATAATATACATAAATTGGGGCTTCCCAGATGACACTAGTGGTAAGAATCCGCCAACCAGTACAGGAGATGCAAGAGACGCAGGTTTCAATCCCTGAGTCAGAGAGATCTCCTGGAGTAGGAAGTTTTCCAGTATTCCTGCCTGGAAAATTCCATGGACAGAGAAGCCTGGCAGGCTACAGTCCATGTGGCCACAGAGAGTCGGACATGACTGTGTGACTAAGCACACATAAATTTATTAAAGATTTTTGCCTGTGGAAGAACATATCTCATTTACCACTTGCCATTTAATTAGATGATTTTTAAAAATTAGTATTACTGTTTCTTGGGCTGCAGATCTTTACCATTTCCCCAGTAAATGTGATTAGTAACCCAACTGCCTCGTGCTATATTATATAATATTCTTGTCATTTCTAGTTTTTCTTGCAAAATTCTAAATTTTCACCATTGCAGCAGCATTTTCACTGATATCTTTAAAAAAAATAAAACCAATTTAAAACATAAATTAACCTTGAAGATTCTGACTTATTTAGGGTTTTCTTAGAGATTTATTTGATTTTGCTCTGTGTTCAAAGTAAATTGTTTGCTTTCTATGAAAGGACCAGGAATCTAGGCAAATAAGAATTTTTTTTTAATTAAAAAATGTTTGTCAGAGAATATTTAACTCAAATTGACTTTAATGAATTGAAGAGTTAGTATTTATAGTATGTTAGAATGGACATTTGATGTCAACAAAAGATTCTACTGTTTAGGTCCCCCAAATAGTAGTTGTTGTAACTGTTTCTGATCTTCAGTTTCCTTGTCTGTAAATGGGAATCATTACTTTGTGCGACCCCAGGGATTTTCCAAATCCCGTGGATGGAGGAGCCTGGTAGGCTGCAGTCCATGGGGTCGCTAAGAGTTGGACATGACTGAGCGACTTCACTTTGACTTTTCACTTTCATGCATTGGAGAAGGAAATAGATTTCCCTGATGGCTCAGACAGTAAAGCGTCCGCCTGCAGTGCAGGAGACCTGGGTTTGATCCCTGGGTTGGGAAGATCCCCTGGAGAAGGAAATGGCAACCCACTCCAGTACTCTTGCCTGGAAAATCCCATGGATGGAGAGGAGCCTGGTGGGCTGCAGTCCATGGGGTCACTAAGAGTTGGACACGACTGAGTGACTTCACTTTCCAGTGTTCTTGCCTGGAGAATCCCAGGGGCAGGGGAGCCTGGTGGGCTGCCATCTCTGGGGTCGCACAGTCGAACACGACTGAAGTGACTTAGCAGCAGCAGCAGCAGCAGCAATGATACCGTTAATAGATCTTTTGTGAAACTGCTTCTGCAACGTAAATGGACAAGTCTTGGTTGTCACCCAAGTGACCAAGTGCCATGCTGATTTTACTCTCAGTTGCAGTGGCCTCTGGCATTTACCTCAGTTAGATTTTACTTGCCCTCACTTTGAAGACAGCTTTTAGCAATGGGGAATGGGTTTATTTAGGAATTCTGTTAGGGAAGCTGAAGCAGCAGTGTGTTAAACATTAATACCTCACTGATATCCTTTGGCCAGTCTAGGAAAGGATTTCATTTAGGGTATATGCAGTCAAAAGTTTATGAAGCACTGCTGCTGCTGCTAAGTCGTTTCAGTCGTGCCTGACTCGGTGGGACCCCATAGACGGCAGCCCACCAGGCTCCCCCGTCCCTGGGATTCTCCAGGCAAGAACACTGGAGCAAGAACACATTTCCTTCTCCAATGCATGAAAGTGAAAAGTGAAAGTGAGGTCGAGTTCAGTCGTGTTCGACTCTTAGCGACCCCATGGACTGCAGCCCACCAGGCTTCTCTGTCCATGGGGTTTTCCAGGCAAGAGTACTGGAGTGGGGTGCCATTGCCTTCTCCGTATGAAGCACTGTGTAATTGGAAAATTAATATGCCAACACATTGACCTACATGAAGGGCAACATGAAGCTTTGAAGACCTTTGGAGGTGCATTTTGCTGCTCGGTAATGGAGTACCCAGGGCATCCATCTTTCAGAATTTGCCACACGTTGGTCATGTGGGAAATTTATAAAATCCTAATGCCCAAGTCATAGCTCATACTATTTAAATCAGAATGTTAAGGGTGAAAGCCAGGCATCAGTACTTCTTCAAGATGCTCAGCAAAGTGGGGATCCATAGCAATATGTGGCTCTGGCCTCCATTCTTCTGCCTGTTATTGTTTCACATGCTATAGCACCATTCACAGAGCTTGATGTTCTATCATGAAAAATATTTGAAAGTATTGGGTAACATCACTCACTCAGAGTTGTGTTCTACATTTTTAAAGAGTGTATACTGTTTTACATAGTCTTATGTTGTTTTGAACTTTAACTTTCATTACCGGTCCATGGTAGATATATTCATGTTATTTTTTCCGTTACAGATATTTCCTTGACAACTTTAAATGAACCATGGCTTTGTGATTTGAGACACAAAACAATGTCTACAAGTTTTAACTATTTAGGAGTTTCATTGTTTCAATTACAAATTACCATTTTCAGAATAAGGGACCAACAGCCACTTTGATTTTACAAATCCATTTTTATATATTTTCAGTTTAGTAATGAATTGTTACAAGTTAGCCCAAATTTATGGAATTAGGATGTCTGAAGGAATAGACTGTTTAATTATATCACAGCTGCATTAATATTGACTAATATACAAGATGATTGGTGTGTGAAACAAAAACTATACCTATAGTACTAACCGTGATATAAGTGAATAAGCATTTTTCCAACGTCATGGTTTATTAAGGCAGACTTAGTGTAATCTAATTAAAAATAATTATGCAAGGAGAATTCCTAAATGGCTTGGTTCCTCATGTTGACAGGAAGGAACTAGAGTTTTGGCTATAAATCCTTGAAAACTTGCCTAAGGCTTGACATAAGTTCAAGTGGTCACAATATTATCTTAAAAATAGTAAAAATTCTATTTCAAGTTACAAAAAAATTTCTGTGTCACAGTCCATGTCAAATGTGTGTGTGAAAAAATACAGAACATAAAATGATGCTCTGAGTTTTTTCATTGTCATTTGAAATTAAAAAACATGACCCCATTTCTCCAGTACTGTCAGAGTATTATATGGGAGTTCCATCAGGACATATATTCAGCTTAATACCTAACATTCAGTCGTCCAATTTTTGTTTAGGATCGTTTGCTTTTCTTGTTTTGCATTTTTGTTTTGTTTTGTTTTCAGCCATCATTTTGTCTTATCATCTTCAATTCTAGAGCAACCTGACAACAATAATGATACTACTGAATTGGGCATCCTTGTCATTCCTGAGATTAGTGTCACAAATGTGGCCGGAGAGAGAACCGGGAATGGGGAAAAAGGCAGAACACTAGGAGAGATTGATGCCCAGCATATGCAGGGTGTACAGGAAACAGCCACAGATCCTAGAACTGAGAGCAAAGGCTTGCCAGAGATCAGGAGGCAAAAATCTGTAAGAAAAATGATGGAGGATGGAATAAACTCACCTGGCAGAGTGCAGTTTTAGCAGAGCACTTTATAGCTGCACTCCAAGGTATCTCATGGCAAAGGGTCACTGCTGCATGTTTTAAGCAACAGTTGCACAGGCACAAAAATCTTGCATGTTATCTAATCAAAATGCATGAATTATGTACTGCAGCTTCTCAATGACTTAATGCTCTTTGGAACGGTCATATCTGTACTGTCTCTGAGTAAATTGTTATGAAAATGAGGCAGAAAATGGCTTCCAGAATAATTGCTTGTGTTTTGAGATCTAAAATTACTTTTTTATCCTTGTATTTTTGCCATCTTTGATATAGAAGATAATGTATAAAGAATTTTAACAAGTTTGTGATTATATTTATGGTCTATATATTTTTCTTTTAGTAAGAAAATCTAGAATGTGGAGTGCAACCTTAAAAAAAGTCTTTAAACTATTTTAATAACATTTTTTTTTTAAATTTCTTGGTATGATCTTTGACTTTACACTGCTTTGCTATTAGGGGAGAGTTTACCCCCTAGTTTTACTGTGTGGTGTTTTTCTAATTGTCTCTGATCTTTGCATGAATAGTAAGAAAACTTTCCTAAAAACACAGTGGGGTGTGGCTTATGGCATGCTTTTTTATTTAATATACTCTAAATTATTCTAATTTTAATGATAAACTTGATATTTTATAGAATGTTTTGATTTATCCTTTGATTTTGGTCAGTAGTCTCTTGCTTTACATATTATGCTAAAATTGTTCTAAAATTTATTTAAAGTATATTTGATTTGGTATTAATCATGAAAAAGAATTACTTAAAATGTTTAATATTAATTAATCCTTGTTATTTCTTTGTTTAGGAAATACAGAATTAACAGGTCAAGAAGAACTGATGGAGATATCCGAAGTTGACGAGGGATTTTATTCCAGGGCTGCCTCTAGTACCAGCCAGTCGGGTTTATCAAACATTAGTCAAAATTGTAGTAACAAGACAAGTATAGGAAAGACTCAGAGACGGTCAGGAGGAAACAAAGCTGGAGGAAAAGAGAAAGAAACTACAGGGGAGTCTTGCAAAGATCACTTTGTTCGAAAACAAACGCAGAGAGCCCAAAGTGAGAATCTTGAGCTTCTCTCCTTAAAGAGACTTACGCTGACAACCAGCCAGTCTCTGCCTAAACCTTGCAGTCATGGTTTGGCCAAGACTGCTGCCAGTGTTTTCAGCAAATCTTTTGAACAAGTCAGTGGTGTCTCAGTCCCACATAACCCGTCACCTGCTGTCGGCTGTGGGGCTGGGACAGATGCCAATAGGTTTTCTGCTTGTAGTCTCCAAGAGGAAAAGCTGATATACACTTCTGAAAGGACTGAACTTCCAATGAAGCATCAAGCAGGTCAGCAGAGACCTCCTAGTATTAGCATTACTTTGTCCACAGATTAATTTGTAAGGGTTTCCTCATGTAGGCAGTGAATCTGGAAGTACAACTTGGCTTCTTCACGCAAGTTCCCAGGGTCATCTTTCCTCCCTGCTCCTGACGGGAGCCCTGATGTCTTAAATTCTGATGGCTACCTTGACTTTATGAAGGGAATAATGTCTAGGTTGTAGTGAGTTGAAATATGGTTTTGCTGTTTCTTGGGTTGTATTTTTTCCCCTTGGCTTGAGTCTTCTTTTTTTAAAATCTTGTTTCTGTTGCCCTAAGATTGACATTGTGATAGTACATTTTGACAGGTGGTGTGATCAGGTTGGTTACATATCCTATAAGATTGTGAATCTTTTTCTTTAATAACTCCTATTTTGGTAGCTGTATGTTTGGCCTTCAATGTAAAGGGAATCCATGTATGGAAACTGTTTTTTCAAGGATGAGGCTAGGTACAACTTCAAGAATTCTACAGCTGGCTGTTTAGGAAGCCACTCTGAAAAACAGGCATGTGAAAAAACAAAAATGATACTTATGAAAAGTGCCTGATAAAAATGTTTGTAGCTAAATCATCTTGAAGATTAGTAGAACAGTAATATAAAGCACTGGAAAATGCCTCATAACTCAGTACCCTAAAATATTATGTGATTCCAGGGAATGGGAAGAGGGATTTCTGTCATTTATTTGGAACATTTTATGTCAAAAATCAGGTTGCAAGTAGATGTGTTATTTTGAAGTGTTTGATCTGGATTTAGCAGGTGAAAATCCTTTTCAGTTCCTAAGGTGTAATAGGCCATAAAGCTGGCTTACCCTGCTGCTGGATTTCGGAAATACTGCTTAGTTTGGATTCCCATAATTCAGAGCACACATCATTGAAGACTTCACTGTAAATTTTGTACCTCAGCTTTAAAGATAGCAGTGTTCACCATATTGAATGGTTTATCTGTAAATGAAGGAAATTAGGTAAAATTTTCATCTATTAAATATCATTGAAAGAAAATAAAAATAGTGAAATATGGACTAAAGACATTTATGTACTAACTAGGTTATTTATGTTTGTGTTCTTAAATTTAAATTTTTAAATATGAAAAATATTGAATGTGTTTCTTATTTTGTGAACAGGCCTATTTTAAATGTTCTTGTTAAGATACGAAAAATAATCAGTATAGTTGCCCCCAGCCAAAAAAAAATAAACACAAAAGACTAATTTAACAGAAGCTGAACAAACTTGTATGTAGCTATAGAGGATCATGTGACATCCAGATGGATGTAAAAATTTTGATACTTGATAGTGGTGGTAATTTCAGCTATGGTGAGGTTTTTTTTAAATCGTGTCCGACTCCTAGCGACCCCATGGACTGCAGCCCACCAGGCTCCTCCGTCCATTTGATTCTCCAGGCAAGAGTGCTGGAGTGGGGTGCCAATGCCTTCTCTGTTAAATCAAGTAGGCTTAGTAATAATCTAGGGTAAGAGAGAAAAAAGCAGGGTTGAGAATGAGAGAGTAAGTTTACTGGGGAGGAAGACCTAGGGAGCTGTCCCCTTTTCAGTGGTTAGTACACAGTTTTCCTTATTCATAGTCCTTAGCTATAGCCACACAAAGAAAATGCTAGTTTTCATCTTGTACCTATTTATGCAGAGCTCAAATATGTGGAAAAGTTGTATGTCTTGAAGACTGCTAAAGTATTTACAGTATGAATGCAGTTTTGACTATAACTACTTTGGCTGTTGTTTTATCTAATTTTTCAAAAATCATTAACTAGTTTTCATTGAGTAATCCTAAATAAAATATGGTTTTTAACATAAGTGTACCTGATATTTTTAGTTCCAGTGGTAGAAATGAAGTAAGATCTATTGGCATATATTATAGTTAAAAAAAAAAAAAAGTCAAGTCAACCGGATAGTGAAAGTTGACAAAGTATTAATGTACTAAGAATCCTGTGTTCAATTTAAATCCTGTGTACAATCACTGTGAATTTCCTATTGTCTTTTTGTAATTCTTTAACAAAGAATTTTTCCTAGGCATAGCTGCTAACAATCTTAATAGTCTTTAATAGTCTTAAGAACTAATTTAAAAGATTGGCATTGGAAGCGAGTTAAGGTGCTTAGGAAATGTAGAAGGATTTTGGAAAACATTAGTTTGAGGACACATTAGCCAGCACAAATAAGAGATCAGGTTTTAATGTTCAGCTGTTGTAATGGAACCTCATTTTGGTATTATTCTAGATCATTGTGGTCTGAGGAGCAGTAAGGAGCATTGGCATCACCTGGTAGAATTTCAGAGCCACCTTAGATCTACTGAATCAAAACCTGCCTTTTAATAAGATCTCAAATGATTATTATGCACATTAAAGTTTGAGAAGACAGTATCAAAGTGCAAACAAATCACTTACCTAATATTTAGAATTCTCAGTGGTCTCACAACCCTAGATCAAATATGTTGGATACTATAATCTTCACTGTTTTTAACAGCTAATTAATTTTTTATAGTGTCGACTCACTGAAGTCCCCTAATTCTAAATCTTTAATGAATCTCATTTGTTTTTACAATGAAAATGTTTAATATTTTCATTCCAAAAATGGAATCAGAACTCTACAGTTTTAAGTATGAAAGGGGTGCCACCCTTTTATACAGTGCACAGGATTACTCAAAGGAATGGTTCTGAATTTTTGCTCCAAGTAATTTGCACCAGTTGATTTTCTGGAATGTGGAATTATGTGGAGTTGTGTTAACGAGAAAATTCTTTTGTAGTATCTTTGATGCTATTTCAAGTAAGGATTATACAATTGAAAATTTTTATAGCAATTATAAATACTGGGTAATGCTAACTTGTTGTAACAATTGTAATTGTCTCTACTATTCTTGTCCCACTTACTTTTCCAAATTTGAAAGTTGGGGTGGCTTTTGTAGGTCATTTTCTTCTGAAGATGCTGACGTGACCATTTGGTCACAGACCTCTGTATATTCAGAGTAATATCTTTTGTCACAAGAAGTCTGGACAAAACTGGGGCCTTGTACCCCATAGCTCAGAGGATCTCAGTAGACCCTGTAGTCCCATTCCACATTTTAAACCTCTAAAAGATTCTTCGAATTACCCAACCTCTCACTCTTCAAATACCCAACTACCTAGGATATTCTAGTGAAGCTGGATGCCAGATTTTGCCTTTTGGAATCCAAGTGGAGAGAGAAACAAAGACTTAAGGGGAATGTCTAGGGCAGGTAAGCACCCTGGAATCCCTTGTTATACCACCATGGAGCTTTTAAAGGCAACTCTGTAGATTTGAAGAGTAGAAATTCTCAGTCCTTAAATGATTTCAGTGGTTTTTGAAAAAGCAATATTTCATTGTTCTCTTCAATTATGAAGTAACTGCTTAGCAAAGATTATTTATTTAAAGACAAAAGAGTTGAAATAAAGGGAAATAAAAATTTTCAACCAAAATAGATAAAAATGATCCCATTTTAGGGGATTTTGCCTGTTTGGAAGAATAAAATTAAAGTCTTGAAGCCTTTACATTTAATTATAAAGAAAAATACACTCAGACTTAATTTTCAGCAAATATTTAAAATAAGGCTATTTAACATTTAAGTTTGTAGGCANTTATTGTGTACCTCTAATCTTTACTTCTAATTATGTAGTGATACTAATCTTTTCATAGTAAATATACTTGTTTCTAATTGTATTCCTAGAGTTTACATTCCTAAAGAATAAATTATGACTTTGGATATTTTTATGTGCTCCCTACCTTTTTAAGGTTATGGAAATAAACTGGAGTTTAGTTTTTTGACGTTTTGTATATTTGTGTAATTGTTCTCCATATATAATACTTTTTACAACAGTGCTGCCTCTTGTTTTATTGAAATAAAAACAGAAAAAAAATTTTTTTCCAGATCACTTTACTCATTAAAAAACCATCATAAAATTTTGCAAAAGTCATGTGGAGGAAAAACTAAAAGGAGAAGACTTAGGTGAGTTGAGTCATTGAGAGCTTTTGGGAGTAAGCCATAGGACAATGACATTTCATTCTTGGCTTTATGTTTTACATGGCCTGTGGATGAGATGTGTGACAAATTCATTAATATTCATCAAAAAGAAGATGAGCTCCATGAATCATGCACCACTGACATTTCTCATACCAAGAGTACAGGCAACTTTAGATAACAGTGCTCTGCCCTTTTATCTGTGGTATGAGTCTTTATCTCTTGAATGCAGAGATTATATGCCTGTAGGATAGGACTTTGTGCATTGTAGATATTGAGACACTTAATAAATGTGTGAGTTAGGTTGACATTAGTGTTGGGAAACAATCAAGGATAAGTTCTCCAATGTATTATGTTACAGTAAAATTTTAAAATTCCATTTACTGACTCTAGGAAATCTCCATGACATTACCTTGAATAGTATTACTGTGTGTGCTTAGAAACAAAACCCTCTTAGAAACTTGAAAAAAAAAATCCTGTTTTATAGTTGATTATATATTTGGATAATTCCACTTCATCTAAGGAACTGAGTAATTTTGGAAATATTTTCTAAACTACTATTAGAGGAGCATTCACAGAGAACAAGAGAAGTGACTTTTGTAAATCACATGTTAGCCCTATGGAAGAGAAACTCTTCTAGTGACTTTTAACAATTGCCATAAATAGTTGACTGACTTCCTAGAATCTGTAATACCAGCATAATTATTTTATAATTATTAAGAAAGGGTTTGACAGATAATTCTAGTCACTTGGTAATTTCCCTTGTATTGTTACTGTGGTAGTAGTAATAGCTAATATTTGTAATTAAAATTGTGATCTCATTCAATCTTCAAAACATTCCTATAAAATGATTAGAATCCCCATCTTAAAAAGAGGAGGAAACTGAAGCTCTCAAAGGGCAGATGACTTGCCCAAAGTCACAGAGCTGCTGGCTGGAAAGCTAGGTCTTGTGACTCATTTTTCCTTCACCTGGTAAAAGAAGATACTAAGTGATACTATATAACAGACATATTATATATTTGATATTCATTCATTCCATAAGTGACAGTTAAGTTTTAAGGTGAAAATAAAAGTTTTCTAAAAATAAATTATACTTTTTGTAGAACTTTAGGTAATTGTGTTTCCTTCAGTGGTAAACTGAAGGCTAGTCAGTCAGATATTAAAAACATAGTAAAATATAAATTAAGATTTTGTTTATTTTTTTACCTGTCAGATAAGGATTTAAAAGATTGAGACTAGTATTGGTATAGGAGTTGGGAAATTTAAGTCCATTGGCAGGACTTAAATTGGTACAACTAAAATAATGAGCAACTCAGCAGGATCTATCAAACTTTAAAGTGCATATGTCTTCTGAGCTAGCAACCCTACTCTGTGTTTATTACACTCTATATTTTTTGGAAATTTTAGTATAAATGTGTAAAGATATTTATTGCAGCATTACTTGTAATAGCAAAAAAAAAAGTCTAAATAACCATTAATAGAGGACTGGATAAAGTATGGTGCGTACATACATATAGTGGAAAATAATGTAGCTGTGAAAAACAATGCAGATTTGTATGTGAGGATCCAGAAAGACTATTTAATTATAATGTCCCCTGGGGAAAAAATGTCATAGAACAATTTCATGTTTATAAGACTTGTGTAGAACATTTAATATGGATATATATGTGTTTATACATACATGTACATATGTACAGCACATGTTTGTTTGCTGGTATGTGGAGAAGAAAGCATTATTTCTCTAAGTGTGATCTAATGGTAGCCTGCATCAGGGAAAAAGTGGTGCTTTTAAAAATAGAGATTCTGAGACCTTGTGCTGAATCCTCTAAATTAGAATCATGGAGTGAAGCTTGGAAACCTTTATTTGTAACAAGTTCCTCAGTTGATTCTTATGCAACCTTAATGTTTGGTCTAGTAGATAACAGCAGTGAATTGATTATCTTTCTGGTAATAGTCTGTAATTAGGAAAAACAAATATTTTAAAACATTAATTGTTAAATTGAGGTGTAGTTTACACATAATGTTAAATTAGTTTCAGGTATACAACATAATGGTTCAACATTTGTATATACTGCAAAATGATCACCAAAGGTAAGTGTAGTTAACTTTCATCACAATACATAGTTTCTTCTTTTGTGATGAGAACTTTTAAGATTTACTCTCTTAGCAGTTTTCACATAAGCAATGCAGTATTAACTATAGTGATCATGCTGTACATTACATCCTCATGACTTTTATAACTGCAAGCTTATACCTTTTGACTCCCCTCACCTATTTTACCACCTCTCCACCCCTGCTTCTGACTTATTTCACTTAATATAATGCCCCTAATATCCAACCATGTTATCACAAATGACAAGTTTTTCAGCTTTTCTATGACTGGATGATAGTCCTGTGCGCACGTGTGTGTGTGTGTGTGTGTAGTACATACCTCGTTTTCTTTATCCATTCATCTATTAATGGACACTTAGGTTGTTTCAGAAAGGGCAAATTTCTTGAACAGATCTTGTGTTCTAGATGAGGCTAAGATAAGGCCGGTTAACAGGGATTGGGGGCAGGAGGAGAAGGGGACGACTGAGGATGAGATGGCTGGATGGCATCACTGACTCGATGGACGTGAGTCTGAGTGAATTCCGGGAGTTGGTGATGGACAGGGAGGCCTGGCGTGCATGGGTTCGCAAAGAGTGGACATGACTGAGCAGCTGAACTGAACTAAACATTGATTAACATTATTAACATAGACCTGTTAGTGAAAAGTAAATTGGCCTGACATAGAAAAATGATTCTTTTGTATAGTACATGCCAATTAAATGAGACAGCCTTAAAAACAAAAAAAACAAATTTTGTTATTGTTTAACTCTATCGTCTGATGACCTAATAAAACAAAATTACGTACTGAAACTTAGCAGTAAGACAACACACCCACCATCTTCATAAACTTACCTGTGTCTCAGAACCAGAAAATTAGCCATTTGTTGAGTTTTGGGATCCCCGTGCATGGAGGAGCCGGGTGGGCTACAGCCTATGAGGTCACAAAGAGATGAATATGACTGAAGCAACTTAGCACACATGCTATCCTAAAAAGCCAAAGGGTCATGAAATTCTCCCTCTCTGTTCCTAAAGCCCAAACCCATGCAAACAACACTTTGCATGCTTACTGTTAATACTTTAGCTTTGCCATGAAAAGTTATCAGGTGTAGTCTTTGATTAAATTAAAACTTGGGTACTCAAAAGTGAAGTCTAAACAGGTAAGCCCTAATTAAGTAGCTACTTTAACATGATAAAATATAAATACATGAAAAAATGAGAGCAACATAATTCTGTTGACTTTTGCAGACTTTTTTCTGAGTGAACATACTTCGGAGAGAATAGGCATACCTCTGAAATATTTTGTTATAGTAACTCACTAGAAGTTAGCTAAAATTAGTTGGCTAGGAAAGCAACAGGAAAATGTAATGATACATTTTATTGCCCAAAGTGATTTGATTGCTTTGGGACCTGTGCACAAATGGTGTAAGGCATATCTGTCAAGACGGGAATAGACTGGATTTGGTAAAGTTAACGAAATGGTTTAGGATTGGTGGACATAGCAAACGAGGGCCTTGAAGAGTCTTCATAAGTAAAACTGTTGTTTGATACCCCAGCTCTTTGCCAGGTAGGCAGATCATTGTCTCCATCCCAAAGGAACTTATTTATGTAAGCAAAAAATCAGATTGTTTCTGTCTTTTGGTTTGTTTTGTTTATCACCTTTCCTGAGCAAAGGTTTATTGGAATAAACAATTATCTCATTGACTAGATGGGCCATATTATCTAAGCCATATTGACACTGATGGTTTCAGGTCTGTTTACCTCTCCCCATTCAAAGACTGTAAGTCAGTACTATGAATATAGCATGTTGACATGTCTTTAATGACTTCTTAGGGTTCTACAGAAGCTCTCAGAGATTTCTTAAGTTACCTGGTTAGCCTAGGGGATAAAATGTTAGGGTTTGTCACTCCTCCTGGCAGATTGGACTTAGTAGTGGCAATAATCAGGATAGCCTTGATGAAAGGAGGGCCATATTGTTGAGGACCATATATATAGCCGTCATGCTTCCAGTATAGCCACTTTGTTCATAAGCTGATAGAACAAGAACTGGGATATGAAAGAAAGAAAGGTCAACTGACATCCTCAGAATTATCTTGAGCATCTGATTACTTAGTATCTCCTTCAAATGGGGTCTTCGTTGAGTATTTATGTAGGAAAGAAATATTCCTACAATCTGAGCCCACTGGAATGAGTCTGACCATAATTTTAGTGCCTAATTATTATCACTCATCCTCTAAACCTGTTACTTTCATGTCCACCTCCTGGCCAACTATGAGTCATAAAATGGGGGCAGATCTTTACCATCTGTGAAGAACAGATAAGAAATACTGCTCAGATTTATTCTCCCTGTAAAGAGTTCCTCTCCTAACTGTCCCCCACCACCATTGCTGAGTCCAGGGGCGGGGGGACAGTTAGGAGAGGAACCTCTAACTCGTACCAGCATACTGTGTAGTAGGTCTCGTATAGGTTTGATCCCTGCGTTGTGAAGATCCCCTGGAGGAAGAAATTGCAACCCACTCCAGTATTGCCTGGAGAATCCCATGGACAGAGGAACCTGTCTGGCTACAGTCCATGGGGTTGCATAGAGTTGGACACAACTGAAGCGACTTAGCATGCATGCACACAGCACTTGGACCATTTCAAGGCTCAGCAATTCACTAAAAGGGCCTACAGAACTCGCTAGGAGCTGTTCAACTCATGGTTATAGTTTATCACAGGAGAAGGATACAGATTATCTTCAGACAGTGAAAGAAGGGCATGGGACCGAGTCCAGGAGAATTCCACGTGTGGGATTTTCAGTTGTCCTCTTTTGGTGGAGTCCTAGATAATACCAACTTCTCCAAGTGACGATCTGTGACAACACAGATGGAGTGCTGCCAACCAGCGAAGCCCAGCTGAGCCTTGGTACAGTGATTTTATTAGGGCTCAGTCATGGAGATGTGTTGGACCACTTCCATGACTAACTTCTAGTCTCCAGTCCCTCTGGAAGCCAAGCTGATGATGCGTGACCAGAAGCTCCTACCCAAAATCTTTCCATTAGACTATCAGTGTGGTCCAAGGTGCCCAGGTAAGCAAAGACACTCTTATTAGGCAGAGCATTCCACCGACTTAGAGATTACCTCCCAGCAGCTCAGGGCAAAAACCAGACCTCTCTTGTGAGTAAGGTCAATTCTTTACTACCCAAGGCATGAAGATTGGATTCCGGCTGGGGTACAAAATGTATTTGAAGCTGAAAATGTGACTAGTGGCAGAAAAGAGAATCACTGATACAGTGACAGTGGAGAAGGAGTTAACAGAAGACATAGATCTAAGACATGCATGGAATTAACCAGCAGGTTTAGGGAATGTGGTTTTTATCATTACTTTGCTCCACATGGTGCCAGGAGGACCACAATAAGATGTAACAAAACCAAAATCATAAGGGAAAAAAAAATTAAAAAACAGAGCCAAGTTGTGTCTGTGTCCTGGAGCATTAGGGTATGCATTTCCAACAGTGCTACACCAGAATAACCAAGGAAAGCTGCTTAAATTGAGTATGCAATGGAAGTCACAGCAAAGAGGAAGCTATGGTTATCAAGGCTCTTGTTTTATCTAATGAAAAAAACCAAATTCTCCAAAAGAAATTTATCAAATGGACCTTTCTGCTACCCCATTGTACACTAATCTGTCTGACTCATTTCCCACTTTTCATTACTTAGAATATTTTAAATTATTTCCACTTTAAATTATTAAAAACAAAATTACAGACTCAAAATTTGGGAGCAAGAATGATCTTAAAACTGCTTTAAGTCCACATTTTATCCTAAGGGTAGCCCCCAAAACTGCCTGCATGAGAATTTATCTGGACTGATTTCTCAGCCACATCAAAGCAATTTTGGTTCAGTTGGTGAGGCATGTGGAGCACAGAAATCTGCATGTTAATAAGCAAGCACATCCCTCTGTATCTACTCTGTCTTCTCCAGAATGTTTTGCATACTCAATGATTTCCTCACAATGATTTGTTTAGATTAACTCCAGGAAAAGTTTTGTTTCAGTGATGTGTCTTGACACCTAGAAAGCCCTCAATAAATATTTTTCAAGTAGTCTTTGATTCTCTTGTTCCAACATATCTGCTAGATTCAAGAGTTTAGTTGGAGAGATTGAGGGTTCTCTGTGCTGAGGATACGTGGAGGGAACTAGGGTAATGTGGCAGCATCAGCCAGTCGCCAGCTAGGTGTCACTAGGGAATGATTTTTTGTTGTTGTTATTTTTAATCTTTGTTTCATAATAAAGTTTTTTTTAATCCAGGCATGTCTTACCTGAACTAATTAACAATAAGTAAGGAGAAAAGGAAAATTTCCCCACCTCTCCTAAACAGCTTATTCTTTGATGGGAGGTTGAACCAACCTTGGTCAGGTGTATTACTTGCACACTGAGTGTGAGAACCATGGGCTTTAGCCAAACCATCACGCATAGTTAGAGCAACAAAATCAAGACCAGTTAAATGATTTCTCCAAGGTGGTATCAATACTTTGAACATCCGGGTTTAAATTATTTCTTGTATAGTCCCCTAAGTGGAATTACCAATTTAAAGACGTTAATTCTTTAATGGCCCGTTGCTAGGTAGATTTTCTGAACAATCAAATAAAAATTGCACTGCTGCAAAATTATGTATTACTCTCCCTGCCCGCCAACCCCAACTGCCACCAACCAGTGCATCTAATTTTGAACCTTAATTTATTTAAAAGTTTTAATGGTTGTGTAATTGTGCCCCAGAATGTCCATTTTCATATCAAAGAAGCCTAGCAAGGCTGTGCATGTTTCATTTTGGTATTTTGATATCTGCAAGTCTGCATGTGTAAATAGTTTGTCAGTGCTAACTATAGATCAAGTATAATAAGGCATTAATCTTACACCTTTAAGATTATTGTTTGATAATTTGGATAGTAAACTTTTATTAATAGTTTATGATCTATTTCTCTATTGCTTTTCTTTTAATACTTTATATGCTCACAAAAGGTTTGTATTTTATGTGTGTCCATTGTGTCACGTATCATTCTATAACTGAGATAAATATGCCAGTCCATTTTTTCTAGCTCTTAAAATAATGTTCAGTGTTCATCTGGAATTGCATTTGACCCTTGAACAACACATGTCCACTTACAGGTGAATTTTTTTCAATTTATGTGTACTACAAGGTAGACTATAACCTCCACGTCTTTCATGGATCAACTGTACTTTCAGAGTTAATGTATCAGATTCTGATGTATTAGAAATCTCCCACCCATCCTCCTGGTTTATTCCTGTCCCACTCTGCTTCTTTGTTTACACTGGTATGTGAACTTTCTCTTCATGACTAAGTCAGCAGAAATGGAAATATTAATTGACATGAGTCAGTGAGTCATTCTTGAAAAAAAACAGTGGCAGCATTAAGATTATGATGATGATACTATTACTGCTTCTACTATTCTTCATCACCATCACCACGTAATAATAAGGGCACTGTATGGTGGTCTTGTTCACTAATTTATCCAAATAATGCTATTTATCAAGAGATTGGGCTGAAGACTGAAGCTAGTATTTAATTTAATCTAACTTAGTGAACAATGTTAATGTTTTACTTGACTGTTTTCAGACAGAAACAAAGTATATGTCTTCATAAATTTATATTTCCCCCCTCTATTAGTTTAATTTCCCCATAAA